>PITA01011150.1:0-68205 GCA_004023965.1 Spilogale gracilis | reverse complement strand
CACTAGCTATCAGGGAAATTCAAATCAAAACCACTCTAAGATACCACCTTACACCAGTCAGAATGGCCAAAATTAACAAGACAGAAAACAACAAGTGTTGGAGAGGCTGCGGAGAAAGGGGAACCCTCTTACACTGTTGGTGGGAATGTAAACTGGTGCAGCCGCTTTGGAAAACAGTGTGGAGATTCCTTAAAAAAATGAAAATAGACCTACCCTAAGACCCTGCAATTGCACTACTGGGCATTTACCTCAAAGATACAGATGTAGCGTAAAGAAGGGCCATATGTACACCAATGTTCATCGCAGCAATGGCTACAATCGCCAAACTGTGGAAAGAGCCAAGGTGCCCATCAACAGATGAATGGATAAAGAAGATGTGGTACATATATACAATGGAATACTATGCCTCCGTCAGAAAGGATGAATATCCAACTTTTGTAGCAACATGGACTGGACTGGAAGAGATTATGCTGAATGAAATAAGCCAAGAAGAGAAAATCAAGTATTGCATGGTTTCACTTACTTGCGGTGCATGAGGGGTAACCTGGAAGACAGTGGGTGAAGGAAAGTAAAGGGGAACTAGGGTAATCCAGGGAAAGAAACAAAACAACAGAAACTTTGGACACAGAAACAAACTGAGGGACTTGGAGGGAGGGGGATGGAGGAATGGGAGAGCCTGGTGGCGGATACTGGGGACACCTAAAGCGTGGAGCACTGGGTGTGGGGAATGGGGAATGAATCTTGGAACACTGGAAAAAAATATTTAAGTAACAATAAAAAATAGTCAAAATAAAATTATCAAGTTAATTAAAAACAATATAGAATATCTTTGTCCCAGGGCACCTGGATGGTTCAGTCGGTTAAGCCACTGCCTTCAGCTCGGGTCATGATATCAGGGTCCTGGGATCGAGCCCGGCATCGGGCTCCCAGCTCAGGGGAGAGCCTGCTTCTCTATCTACTTGTGCTCTCCCTGTATCTCTCTGTCAAATAAATAAATAAAATATTTTTAAAAAGAATACCTTTGTCCCCTGTGGATGATTAGGTAGAATAAACAAACCCCCCACAAAACATACAATGAAGCAAAAAAAAAGTAATGAATCTGGTTATCTTGAAATAAATTATTTCCCTTTAATAAGGCGCATCATCACTGAAATTTCCAGATAGGTTACACACAGAAAAAGATAGTGGCAATATATAAAACTGAGGAGTACTTTGCAGTGTACAAGGACCTCCTGTAAAACAACCAGAAAATGACATAAACCTCAATTTAATTTTTAATGGGCAGATGATATGAGCAAACAATATACAGAATAGAGAAGTTTAAAGTCTTATAAACTAATAGAGAATTTCAGAGTCATAGGTCATCAGCAAAATGTGTATTACAACCACCAGGAGATATTACCTATGCCTGATAACTAGCATCATTTAGAAAGTTAAATGATACCCAATACTGGAAGGGAGGTGGAAATATAGCAACCTGCATGCAACGCTCGTGGGAGAGTGTACAGCATCAGCACTCTGGAGAGTGATCTGGTTATAGTCAGTCAAATAACATACACGTTTAACTATATAATCTAGTAATTCTGTTCCAAGATATATATTTAAAAAAAAAATTCTCAGGGTGCCTGGGTGGCTCAGGTGGTTGAACGCCTGCCTTCAACTCAGGTCATGATCCCAGGGTCCTGGGACCTAGCCCTGCATTGAGCTCCCTCCTCAGTGGGGAGCCTGCTTCTCCATCTGCCACTCCTCTGACTTGTGCTTTCTCTTTCACTGTCTCTCTCAAATAAATAAATAAAGTATTTTTAAATATTCTCTCTTGTCATACAAGTGGGCATAGAAGAACATGGAGCTGTTTCTTCAGCTGAAAGCCTGAAATCGAAAATGTACAAGTAAACTCATAGTGCTCTAGTTGAAGAGAAGAGGAGAGAACTAGGTGCAAGCCCCATCCAAGTGTCCTCTAGCCGACCCCCCATCTTGCCCATGAAGGATAATCATGAATGAGTTGCTTAGAAGCACAACTAGAAAACTATGACCAGCACAAGGGTTTCCTACAGGAGGCACCAAGACGTAAATAACTAGATGTGGCAAATTAGGTGTTATAAGACTGTCATACATAAGAAGGGGTAAGTGAGGGGCACCTGGGTGGCTCAGTTGGTTAAGCGACTGCCTTCAGCTCAGGTCATGATCCCGGAGACCTGGGATCGAGTCCCACATCGGGCTCCCTGCTCGGTGGAAGCCTGCTTCTCCCTCTCTCACTCCCCCTGCTTGTGTTCCCCCTCTGGCTGTGTTTCTCTCTGTCAAATAAATAAAATATTTTAATAAAAAAAAAGAAGGGGTAAGTGAAGTTAAAATAATGAGTCCAGAGAGCTGCACCTTCATGGTAGCTGGGAGAACTTGCTTGATCTACCCACCTAACCTCTTGCTGAGAGAGAAATGCTCAGGATTTGTCCTGCTTCAGTATTTGCTCAGCCCTATATTCTCCCCTTCCCCACTCCACAACCCAGCCTGTGCTTGTCAAATAGTGCCATTTTCTCTTCTGTGATAGAATCCTATGACACATAATTTCATTGTCTTCCTACCTCAAATGCTACAGGTCTACCTCTGATGATAGGCAGAAGGAGACAGGGTAGGGAAATGTGATCAAGCCCCGCAACTCTTCCAAAATCACCTCAGGCAAAAGTATCAGAATAGCTCATTTTTGCAGACAGCTTGTTTATTGATGTGAGAGGTTTTCAAAAGGAAAGTGGACCTTGCTAGACTGTGTGAAAGTCCAGTTAGCTGAGCCAACCGTGGGCTCCTTCACTGGAGTGAAGTGACCGGACATTATTGCTTCTCAGTGTCCCATGTCTTGGTCAGACATTCTGCCCCAATAGCCAGATGTTCCCACTGCTAGCTCTCTTTCATCCTTACTCCCTCATTTCTCTGTCCCTACCTTCCTCCTTCTTTGTCCTTTTCCCTCATCTCACAATAAGTCAAAATGGCTTCTCTCGGTACTTCTACAAGCAAAGACATTAAGAATCACTGTTATTAGTATCCACTATGAACCTGTGCACTTTGTCTCTAACTGCTGTCCACCTGGGACCCAAGGAAGAGAGGCACTGGTGAGGGAACTTGTATTCTAGTTTGCGATTTTGAATGACAGAAGTGGTCAGGCTTTGCTCTTTTTTGTTTGGTAGTTCCTTAATAATTTTCTCTATTTCTTTAATGGAAATTGGTCTTTCTAAATCTAATGGAGTAAATTTTGGCAATGTATATTTCCCTAGGAAATTATTCATTTGATCTAGATTTTTGACTTAAAATTCTATAGAGATCTCTAGTCTCATGATTTTTTAAAAAAATTTGTTAACTTCTGTTTCAATGGTTAGTCGCTATTTGCTATTTCTTATTTTATATATCTGTGCCTCATCTTTTTGTTTTTGAATAAGTTAGCTAGTGATGTGTCTGTTTTGTTATTTTTCTTTAAACAATGGGATTTGGTTTTATTAATGAGGTCTATTGCTTTCTAGTCTCAATCTCTGCTTTTAAGGTCATGTTTCCTATTCTCAACCTCTGCTTTCATCTTTATAGTTTCTTACACTTTCTTTTGGTTTATTCTTTTCCCACTTGTTTTAAAAACTATGAATTTCCCTGCAATTGCTGCTTTAAATATATCCCATAAATTCTTGTATGTACTGTTTTCATTATCTTTTTTATTTTATTTTATTTTATTTTTATTTATTTGACCGAGAGAAACACAGCCAGAGAGGGAACACAAGCAGGGGGAGTGAGAGAAGAAGAAACAGGTCTCATGCCGAGCAGGGAGCCTGATGTGGGGCTTGATCCTGGGACTCCGGGATCATGACCTGAGCTGAAGACAGATGCTTTAACGACTTGCGGGCACCCCTCATTATCTTTTTTCTTAAAGATTCTATAATTTCATTCTGTGTTTCCCCTTCACCCAGGAATTATTTAACAGAAGGCTATTTTGTTTCCAGGTGGAAGAACCAATTTGTTTTGTTTATTTACTTGTTTGTTTTGTCAGTAATTTCTTAGTTTTTTAAAAAAATATTTTATTTATTTGAAAACAAATTAAAAAGATTTTATTTATTTGAGAGACAGAGAGAGAGTGAGCACAAGCAGAGGGAGGGCCAGACAGGAGAGAAGAAACAGGCTCCCAGCTCAGCAGGGCTCCATCCCAGGACCTCAGGATCACGACCTATGCCAAAAGCAGATATTTATGCAACTGAGCCACCCAGGCACCCAGTAATTTCCAGTTTTATTATATTGTGATCAGATATGTTATTTAATATTTCTATAAAATGGAAATTACTGATGTTTTTCTTGTGACCTAATGTATGATCAAATTTTGTCAATGTCTCACGGATACTTGAGCAGAATGTACATCTAGATGCGCAGTTCTAGGAGCACCTGGTTGACTCAGTTGGTGAAGCATGCAACCCCAAGTCTTTGGGTTGTATGAACCTCATGTTGTGTGTAGAGATTACTTAAAAATAAAATCTTAAATAAAAGGTGTGCAATTCTATATACATTCATAATATCTACCTTATTAAATATGTTGTTCAGGGATGCTACCTCCTCACATATTTTTTGTCCATGTGATCTGTCTTGTACTGAGCATTATAGTAATATCTTTTATTATTAGTGTGTATCTACATGTTTTCTTGCACATATGATGGTTTTTGCTTCCTAAATATGGTTGCTATGTAATTTAGCACATAAATGTTCATTTCATTGTACCTTCATTTTGTATGATGGCTTTTAGCACAAAAAAAGTTCTTAGTCACATATGATGTTTTGGGGCTTGAATTAAACTTTGCCTGATATCAGAATCTCTACAACTATTCTCTTTTTGTTTCCATTGGCTTAGTATACCTTACTCCTTCAGTTTCTGGCTTTCTGAATCACATAGTTGTAGGCATGTTTCATGTCCATGGCATACAGTTGGGCTGTGTTTTGTGAAAAAATTAAAAATATTTTCCTTTT
Source organism: Spilogale gracilis (assembly GCA_004023965.1). Taxonomy (NCBI): domain Eukaryota; kingdom Metazoa; phylum Chordata; class Mammalia; order Carnivora; family Mephitidae; genus Spilogale; species Spilogale gracilis. Next base: position 63,222 of record PITA01011150.1, on the reverse strand, counting down.
AAAAAATATTTTTCTTTTAATAAATGAGTGTTAGGTATCTGTTGCTAAGCAAACAAATAACTTCACAACTTAGCATCTTAAAGCAACAATCACTTGTTAATACACAGTTTTCACAGGTCAGGAATCAGAGTTCCTTAGCTGGGATAATGTGTCTCATGGTACCTCACAAGGCTGCATTCAAGTTGCTGCCCAGGACTATGGTCACCACAAGGTTCCACTGGGGGAGAATTCACTTCCAAGTTCTTGTAGCTGTTTTCAGGCCCTAGCACCTTGCTGGCTGTTGGTTAGAGGTTCAGTTCCTTACCATGTGATCCTCTTTATAGGGTAGCTCATGACATGGTATAGCTGTCTTCTTGCCGAACCAATGATAGAGAGTGAGGGAGACAGAGGCCATAATCTTTTTATAACCTAATCCTGGAAGTGACATTCTTTTACTTTTGTTGTATACTGTTCATTAGAAGCTGGTTGTGAGTTTAAAGTGTAAGTTTAGTATCTGGAGGAAAGAGGGATCTTTGGGAACATCTTGGAGGCTGCCTACCACAGTCTGCCTCTTGCCCTCTATTCATTTCCCTTTCATATGCAAAATACACTGACCCCCCTCTCAAGGTCTTCAAAATTTTTAAACCATTACTGTATCAGCTCAAAGTTAAGAAGCTCATCATCTAAATCCAGTACAGGTGTAGCAACTTGGGTGTAGTTCCTCATTCTACAGATCTGCAAATCTAAAGAGACACATGCCTTCCCCACAACACATCTGACATATAACTGTGGGACGAGCATAGGATAAATACTGTTCATATTCCTATTTAAAGGGGATTGGGGGATTGTAAACACAAAGGAGTCATTGGTCCATAGAAATCCTGGAATCCAGCCAGCAAGTGTTGGATATTCCTTGATTAGGCTTGGGCTCTTGACGCTATTTGTCAACTTTTGGGTTCACCCTCTGAGTCAGCACTCACAGCCGAGTGATTTTCTCTGCCTGCTAGCTTCCAGTAGAATTTTAGGAATCCAAGAGTCTCTTTTCATTTTGTTTTCTCTCTGTCCCTTATAGTCCAAACTGGCAGTGTTGCTTTTGATATAGTTTTCTCATTAACTCTATGGATCTTCTGTAAATTTCAATGTGATTCACTCCATTAGAGAAAAGCCACACATACAAATCTGTTTGAGATAAATCTTTCTCTACCTTGTGCTACTGCAGAGAGAGCTGTGGCATAGCACCCTCACGGTTTTGATTTAAAGGATCTGTGAGGTATACCCTTAATCTCTTTAAAGGGTCTTGTGTATAACTGAAGTAACTCTAAGGATCTAAATGGAACCTTTGATATTTCTTAAGTATTAACAAGGGATTTTACAGCCATACCCTTGGCTTCATTTTTCGGTAATGTTTTCCTAGAAGCGCCCAGGTTTGATCTTTGCTCCAAAGCCATTTCCTAATTTTAGCATTATTTGCCATTGTAGGGGCTGAGGACTTTCAAAACCATAAATCCGGTCTCCTTTTTAAAAGCAGTCTTTGCCTCAATTTATTTCTCTCCTCTCAACTTTTATTATAAACAGCAATAAGCAACCAGGTGGCACCTTCCACATTTTAGAAACAGCCTTAGGTAGATGACCCAGTTCATTAGGCACACTTTCTACTTTCTACCGAACTGCCCACAACAGCTACATTCTGTCACTACATCACCAGAATGTCCTTTTCTCAAGTTGCCAGTAACATTTTACTTACTTTCTCTTCAGCCCTCACCAGCATCCTCTTCAAAGTCCAAAATTTTAGTGTGTTCAAGGCATTTTAAACATTCACTAGTACTCTCCTCAAAATTTACTGTCCAGTTTCAATGCCATGTGCATACTTTAGTTATTTCATATGGCAGTACCAGACATCCAAGTACAAACATCTGTATTAACTATCTATTGTTATATAGCAAATTACCCTAAAACTTACTGCCTTAAAACCACAAACCTTTTTTTTTTTAATCTGACAGTTCTCTGTGGCATGTAAATCCTGGTATGGACAAGCTAGGTACCTTTGGCTCAAAATCTCTCACAGGCTCGAATTTGGTTGTGAACCAGTTTAACTCATTGCTGTAGCTAGCCTCTGATAATACAAAATTATTCTCACTTTTTCTGTCGTTCATTCTTCCTACCATCTCTCTGATCAGTTTTACTTCTTCCTTTACCTCCTTATCATTATCTTGGTTGTCTGCTTGTCTTTCTTCATTGCTCCTTATTAATTTCACTTGAATCTATTCTTATTTACAATTTATTATTTCTCAGATAAGTCAATTCTCTTTTCTTTTTTCCCTTTTTTAATTTTTAAAATTTTTTTATTTATTTTATTTTTTAAAAGATTTTTATTTATTTATTTAACACAGAGCAACACAGCTACAGAGGGAACACAAGCAGGAGGAGTGAGAGAGGGAGAAGCAGGCTTCCCACCGAGCAGGAAGCCCCATGCACGGCTCGATCCCGGGTCTCCGGGATCATGACCTAGGCCAAAGGCAGTCACTTAAGCAACTGAGCCACCCAGGCGCCCCCAATTTTCTTTTCTTATCTCTCTCTCTCTCTCTCTTTTTTTTTTTTTTGGACTGTTTCCTTTCCTATTTTGTATTTTATTTTTTATTTTTTATTACATTATTTTATTTTTTCAGTGTTCCAAGATTCATTGTTTATGTCCTGCACCCAGTGCTCCATGCAATTTGTGCTCTCAATACCCACCACCTGGCTCACCCATCCCCCCACCCCCTCACTTCCAAAATCCTCAGTTTGTTTCTGAGTCCAAAGTCTCTCATGTTTCATCCCCCTCCCTGATTTACATTAGTTCACATTTCCTTTCCTTTTCCTATTGTCCTCCCTGTTACTCCTTATGCTCCACAAGTAAGTGAAACCATATGATATTTGACTTTCTCTGCTTGGCTTAGTTGTTCGAAAAGACTTATTTATTTTATGTAGAGAGAGAGCAAGTGGGGGAAGGGGCAGAGGGAGAAAGAGAGGGAGAGAATTTCAAGCAGAGTCCCTGCAGATCATGGAGCCTAACATGGGGCTTGATCTCACTACCCGGCGATAGTGACCTGAGCCAAAACCAAGAGTTAGAAGCTTACTGACTGGGCCACCCAGGTGTCCCCCCTCTTCTTAGTTTTTAAATTTCTTACAAGGTATTTTTTCATATTCTCAAATATATGTTTGATTATATTTAATTCTTACCATTTTCTTCTACTATATGGTTATTTTTTCTACAGAAACTTATCCACATGTGGATGAAATTTTGTTTTCTGATTTTTACAACAGCTCTAGGTGGATTTGTTGATTTGACTTTTGTTCATTTTGGGGGTATTGGGAGTATTTCACAAGATTCCTACTTTAGTGATGTCCAGACCCTTTAAGCAGATCTGTTCGTGTGGGTAAGGGTTAGAAAGGCTGCATGTCCTCTAGTTTTATATTTCTCTTCTGTCCTGTAGGACCCTTCATTTCACCCTTTAACTCTTTTCCTTTTCACCACCCAATTGCCAAGGGGAGTTTCTCTTTTCTTTATTGGCTTTCTTTTCTCTTCTAGAAGCGATGTGTTTCAAAGATTGCTCCCTTAAACCATAAGGACTTTGGATTCCTTCCCTTGTAATCCATGCTCTGATCTATTCAGATGCTTTCTTAGAATATTCAGACTAAGGTAGACTTAATCTATCTGGGGCTGATGTTGGGTCAGTTCTGTGCCCCTTCCCTAGCCTTCTCCTTCTGTCTTTCCCACAGTTTTTCTCTTTTTGCCTTATGGCTGGCACATGGGAGGTGGCAGCATGGAAGGTTGCACTAGGATCCGGAAATTTATTTCTTTTCTTCTTTTTTTACCTACACTTACTTTGAAGCTTTGGCATTCCATGTCTTCAAGTCATGCTGAAGGCTTGGTTTTTGGCTAAGTTTATATTTCTCATCTTGTTTGGGGGATATATAGTGGAAGATGGACAGCTTTGTGGCCACCATTGCCTTCAGCTACCTAGAAGTTCTCTTAATTTTTTTTAACACTTCTAATTATTTTTTTGAAGTTTGTCTTCTTTGTTAAATTGGAAGCTTCAAGAAGGCAGGGACCATGTCTATCTTGCTCTTTTCTCTTCCCTGTGCCTGATATGGATATAATTACTGTTGAGTCTAAAGAGCACTGGACTTCAATCTAAAGTAAGGAATACTAGATTCAGAAGATTTGTGTTTGGAGACCTACCCTATTTAGCTCTTAGATTTATCATCTATAACCAAGGATTTCACAGTGTCACTGTGGAGCAAGATCAAGTAGGAATAGTTATTGTCTTGTCCATGCTTAGTTAACACTTACCATACATGTGTGCACACAACTGTCTTACCTCATACAATCCTAAGCATTTGGTAATTATACTAGACCTTCTTATGTGCAAGTTTTTCTAACTAATCTGGCATCATCCTTTCTTACAAACAGAAGTGCCTCGTGTCTCATTTCCTAAGATCTTGCTTTAGAAAGAGTTTCTAAACTAAACTAGTTTCTAAACTAGTTTAGAAAACTTCATTTGTATCTTCTTTCTTTTATAAAAAAAGTAGAACACAAATTAAAATATTAGTGCACATTTTATCTCTCATATAGGTAGATAGTCTATGTTCATAGTTTTTATTAATGTCAAAAAAGCTAGTACCCTGAAAACTGACTCTTATCTTGAACTTTAGAAATGATAGTCCTATTAGTAATAGTAATAATAACAATCACTAACACATATTGAGTTTACTATATGGCCATCACCATTTTAAATACTTGAAACCTATCAACTCATTTCAACACTACAATAATATTATGGGGTAGATATTATTATTATCCTCATGTTATAAATAAACAAAGTAAGCTAAGTAACTTGCTGAAAGTCATCCAGTTGCTAAATAGTATAATCAGTGTTTGAACCGAATGAAAAAGATGCCATGAGTTAAATAAGCAAATGGTAAAATACTACTTATTTAGGTGGACTCTTCATTGACTCCTACTCAAGCCAAACATTTCTAAGAAAAAGTAAATCTCAAGCAGATAAGATTGTTTTAGAATACTCACAGGAGAGACCTGGTATCTTCAATTCCCAGGAAAAGAGAGGGTTCTAAATTGCAAAGACTCAGTGCTCAAAGACAGAAAACTGGAGGTGGGAGGAATAAGGCAGACCTGAGCACAGGCCACAGGCTGGGGGTGGGGTGGGACTCCAACCTTAGATAATAGTTGAATTTTCATGTCCATCTGTCCTCCAGGGAGAGCTCAGCCTCTGTCTGTGATGTCTGAAATGCATAGCTTCAAGGCAATCAATTAAGATGCTCTTATTTTTCACAGTAGTTTTCTTCGGGGTCCTTTGACTTAGAAAACAAATGAAGCAAAATGAAGTTAATGACTCTTTCAAGTCCTTCCATCAAAGACTCCCCACTTATATCCATTGTATCAGTGAAAAATGTCCCAGTAGAAAAATCAGTTGCTCTGGGACACAGGGATGGAGGAAGGGGGGAAGGAGATGCTCAGGCTTAGTGAAACCCTAAATATGGTACCAAGTTGCTGGCTGCAACCACAGAAAATGAAAGGACTGACGTTTGGAGGTGATAGATCCATTTAAATTCCAACCTCCATCTCACACTTCTCTCTTTAGGAGCCTGATGTGATCAGAGCACCCACAGCAGCAACCACAACAGTCATAATAGGAAATCAATGTTCCATCCTTATTACTGTATTTGGAGAAAAAACTAGGAGAGTGTTGGGTACCCATTGGAACTCCAAGCATACCTGACTTTTCTGTTACTGGTTGCAATTAGCAATTCAATCCTTGGCAGATTCCTCTGTTATTACCTAAGAAGTTCACCTTATGATTTACTCAAAAATCATCACTAAGGTCCAAAATCCCAGAATGAGCTGAGAACATGGTTACCAAGAATAAATAAACCTCAAGAAGATTAGATTACTTAAAAATACAGGCAAGAGGCTTGAAATCTTGGATTCCCTGGAAAAGGTAGGATAGGTACTACCTTGGTCAACTACATATTAATCAAGTCAAGTAAAATGTATCCTTTCATCTCAGCTAAAATGACTGTCCTTACTGTGTAATTTGTTGGGTATACTAGAATCATCTCAGCCTTTGAAAAACCATATAGAAATGTTAGGAAGTTAATCTGAATATCATCGAAATTTTACAAAAATGAAGGGAACATCAAATATGTAGTTTTATGCATTAAAACGGGAACTTGGAAAATAGATGTCTTTTCCTAGGTGTGCGGAGCACATTTCAGAGGTGGCCAGGGAGAACAGGGAGGGAAAGGATTTATAGAGATTATTCCAGATGAGGTAAACGGAGAGAAAGACATGCCCATCTTTTGAGATGTCTTAGAATGTTCAGTGAAAGGGAAGGCAGGTTTTCTTCTTTTTCTCATTTCTACCCCATAACATTAATCAAATTGTGTAATTTTGGAATTAAAACCTTTCATTAACTACAGACCAGTCACATCTCACTCCCTATGCACACTCAGAACTACTTGTAAATAACAGATCTTCACTATGGCAACTAGAAGACAATTAAAGACTTACTTCTCCCACTTTATCATCAAAGGCATGGTGATTTGTTAAGGCTCCAATGGTCATAAGATTCATGAAGGTCCTTCTAACCCAGCACACCCACCAGGTGCCCTGAATCTAAAAAAGACAAGAAGGAAGAAAAGGTTTGAATGGCTCGTAAGATATATCTTTAATCTAGTAAACAAGATTCACTGGACTTAAGGGGTTGAAATCGACCCCTCTTCCAAATGAACAGCAATGAGATTGGAAAACAGTGGGCATTTCATAAATTCTATATGGTAGTCCTGGGAGAGCTGGATAGTGGACTTACAACTTCTCTCCTTTTGTCTTGATTTTTAGGGGGTATTTGCTTATAGCCAAACTCAAAAGAACATACTGCAATACAGACATAAAACTCCTTTCTGTGCAACATCTCTAGTGGACAACTTATTCAAGTTGTGAATCCTCCATCAGAAAATAAGCATTCACCAAGGGATGGATGTTACAGAAAAGAAGAAATGAGAAAGTCAATCCACACTCAAGAGTTCTGGGAAGTTCATGACAGGAGGATGATAAGGGGAAAGGAAACCATGTATTTGGGAACCAAATTAATACGTGAATCCGGAAAGCATGCAGGCTGACGACGAGATGAATGCTTATCCTTCTTCCAACCAAATCATAGTTTATCACTCCTCTTTCAGAAGGATTACCTCTCTGAGTGCTGAGTGCTGACTCCAAGGAAGCCTGCTCCTGCATGGCTTGTCCCTGACAGGTACAAATGTTACCTTTTATCATCTATTGTCCACTGATGAAAAAAGGAAACTAATTAAGCATAATTTCCAGGCTTTCAGAGTTAAGGTCCCCTCAGTGGCCTGAGAATTACTTGCAAGGTTTGGAATGGTGCCAACTGTGTGCTGGATCTGGGCAATGATTCTGCACTCATATAAATTCTAGAGTTAATGGCGAAATAATAGAGTCACAATTTGTGGGAAGCATATTTTTCCATCCGGAGGAATGAAGTCCCTGCAGATGTGTAGTGAATGCATCAGTGTTTACTGCCTTTATAAATTCTCCTCAAGCCTCTTCCTAATTCTGCAAAGTCTCCCGACGCATTTCAAGTTTGTGGCATTTTCTGTTATTCTTAAATGTGGTCTTTTCATGGCTTATTTACTGAAAGCCTCACTGTACATTTGTGAAGAAATTTCTTGGCATGGTGTTGCAGTGATATCATCAGTTTCTATGTACCAATAAATGCTCCGAAGATAGCTTCACGGCAGCCATATGCAAATATCCCCACTGTCCATTTCCCTAAATGGCAAAACTGACTTTATTTTCATTTACAGCATTTCTATTCTTACCATTCCGGAGAAGTCTTCCAGCTGAACAACTAGTATTGGACAATCACCTATTTGCTCTCATTTTCTCACTGTAGAAAGCATACACTGTTTTTTGGTGGCTTGCACTGGCCAGGTCTTTACTCTTGATCCCATTATGTGCTCAGGAACAGTATGTGGTACTTGGTAGATGCCAAGGTCAGATTTACTAGAGGAAATTCATGAATGGATTAATCTCACAGATACCCCACTTGCCTTATTGCTTGGATCTTTGGTTTGTGTGTACACACAGCAGAAGGATAATTTCAGCAACTGTTCCAGTGACTACCTTTGGGAAACTTGTCAGCATGGAAGACCTAGAAATATGTCTTGTTCCAACTTTACCAGGACATAGAGGATTCTTGCTGATTTAGTTGCCAGGCATGCAGATGAAGCTCTAGAAACTAAATCTGACACTCGCTGTATGAGCTTACAGCTGAGACGTAACCTCTGAAATTCTCCACTTGCACTGTGAACAGAGGCAAAAGTTCACTGCTTCCCCCAGGGCACTGATGCTTGCCTTATTGCTAGAGAGAAGTAGACTATTAAAAAGTATATATTTCGTGCTCCCTTTGGCAAGACATGCCCTGAAAAGTACAGATTTGTAGAACACTCTGTCGTAACCGTGTTCCTTAACAGACCGGTAGCTTGTCTAGAGTTACTGCATGTGCATAATCCTCTTTATGAATTACAAACAATTACTGGTTCCCATGCTTGAACAGTTTTATCTGTTTTGGCCCAATTACATTAGGCAGGATAAATATTTGAGAGGGACAGGTGTATGGTTTTATAGGAATATCTATGAACACTGCTTCTTACTGAGGCTCATTGTATACAAACTGTTTTTCATATTAACAGCACTCAAAGTGCTTCCTCGAGCCTTCATCAGATGGGTTAAATGACGCTCCTTGTATCGAGATTTCCAGCATACTTTGTAGAAGTTTACTGCGTAATGGTTTCTAAATAATGCAGAAGGAGATAACCGTGCTGACTTCCTCAAAGAGTATCACATATTTAGATACAGTCAACCCAAAAGCCCCATACTCAGAAGACTATATTTAGATACCAGCTGTTTCTTTTGATTTCTAATTCATAGTTACTCACTGAATGGGTTTTTGCAACAGGAGATGGAAGAGGGTTTTTGTTTGCTTATCTATTATCTATACATAAGGGTGTCTCTTACTTTGCAATGAGGAAGTTAGATTAATTCCTTTTAATAATGATGCTTTTTTTTACTATACTTGAATGATTTTGCCCTTTTTTCTGCTCATAAAACAAACATTATTTCCCAAGTATTACAAAGGCTTAATATTACATTTTAATATCATGAAATGGGATATTTTTGAAACATTTCCATGTGTTTGTACATTCTGCAACTAGGCTCTTGGAATTCCCTGCCTATTGGAGCACTGGAGTTTCAGTGTCTTAGGGGAAGGCTAGATACCCCTCCAGGAAAACTCTCATCATTTCTCAGCACGAAGGGTCAAATTAAATTCTTATTTGCATTTCTAGGAGAAAATAGGCTTGAAAATCAGACTTTGGAGAGAAGGAAATATTTTCATAAATTTTCTTAGTATATCAAAGATCAAACATTGAAAACTCCTGGTTGATATTTCCGATATTCACCAATCCCCTACTGAGGACCTTCACGTTAGTGAGCCCATGCAACTACAGTTGGCTAATGGGCCAGGAGCAGAAGTAATAAGTTGTCTCATAAAGATCAACACTCAAGGAGGCGTCTGGGAGACTCTGTTGATTAAACATCCGACTCTTGATTTTGGCTCAGGTTATTAACTCAGCATTGTGAGACTGAGCCCCGTGTTGGGCTCTGTACAGGGCATGGAGCAAGCTTAGGATTCTCTCTCTCCCTCTCCCTCTGCTCCACCACCCAATATAAAAAGTTTAAAAAAAGTAAAACTCTATAATGAAAAGACAAATAATCCAGAGGCACCTGGGTGCTGCAGTTAGTTAGGCACCTGACTCTTGGTTTCAGCTCAGGTCGTGATCTCAGGGTTGTGAGATTGAGCCCCACATTGGGCACCTTGCTCCGTGCAGAGTCTACTTGGGATTCTCTCTCCTTCTCCCTCTGCCCCTCCCACTTGTGCTTGCTCTCTCTCTGGAATAAATAAATAAATCTTAAAAAATAATAATCCAGTTAAAAACTGGTGCAGATGACATGAATAGACTTTTTTCCCAAGAAAAACATACAGATGGCCAACAGACACATTAAAAGATGCTCAACATCACTCATCATCAGGGAAATATAAATCAAAACCACAACAAGATACCACTTCACACCAGTCAGAATGGCTAAACTTAATAACACAAGAAACTACAAGTATTGGAGAGGATGTGGAGAAAGGGGAACCCTCTTGCACTGTTTGTGGGAATGCAAGCTAGTGTAGCCACTTGAGAACAGTATGGAAGTTCCTCAAAAAGTTAAAAATATAACTACCCTATGCTCAAACAATTGCACTACTATATATTTACTCGAAGGATACAAAAATACTATTTCAAAGGGATGTTTATAAGAGCATTATTTATAATATCCAGATTATGGAAACAGCCCAAGTGTCCATCGACTGATGAATGGATAAAAAAGAGTGGTATATATACATATAACAGAATATTACTCAGCCATAAAAAAGAATGAAATCTTGCCATTTGCAATGATGTGAATGGAGGGAGAGAGTATTCTGCTAAGCAAAATAAGTCTGTCAAAGAAAGACAAATACCATATGGTTTCACTCATCTGTGGAATTTAAGAAACAAAGTAAATGAGTATAAGGGGGTGGGGAGAGGAAAACAAAGAAACAGATTCTTAACTATAGAGAAAAATCTGATGGTTACCAGAGGGGAGATGGGTGTGGGGATGGGTGACATAGGTGATGGGGATTAAGGAGAGCACTCATGAAGAGCACTGGATGTTGTTTAGAAGTGCTGAAATCACTGTATTGTACACTTGAAACTAATGTCACACTATATGTTAACTAACTGGAATTTAAATAAAAACAGGGAAAAAAAGAAATAATCACTTGTCTCTTCTAGACAGACAGTGAAATACCTCTGTTCAACATTCACTTTCAGTTATGAGCCTGGAGTGGTATATTAAAATTGAGGAACTGCAAGATTGAAGCAGCCTGCACTGCTGGGTCATTTCACAAAAGTCAGTTGCACTGGTGGACCACCTGATCTGCAATAGGCTGTCTATGTTCAAGAAATAAACTTTATGTGTTAATTTACTGGAGCTCAGGATTGCTTATTACTACATCATAACTCAATCCTATTTTGATTACAACAGGTTTAGATCATTGTATTTTCTTCCATGAGGTTGAGAAAATATTTCTTTTGCTTTATGAAGGCCAGGCTGACTTTTACTGCTCCAGAATAAAAGGAAGGAAAGGCACTGAGTCATCTCCTCTAAATGGATGGATTATAGGACAAAGAAGAGGGGCAAAGCAAGATCAAGCAATGCAGGCATGGACGGTGGCTTTCGTTTTACCAACTCTTAGTGTCAGTGACCGTGGAGTAGGAATATGGATGTTTAGATTATTCCAAAGTCTTCTTTGTCAATATCATTTCCTAGTCCTCATGGTATGTATAAGATTTTTCCATTCAGTGATTTAAGTTTATGATTCCCTGGCCCTGGAGTTTTTACTGTTGCCCTTACAATCCTATTTAACTCCTCTTGCAGTCTTTAAGGTTACAAACACTCATTAATATTCATTTTAGACTCAGGATCCAGTGGAATAGAAGCACTGCCTTCCAAAACTGGCTTCAAAAGATTGCTAAAGCACAATCAGAGTATGTCCATACTCCCTGATCACTGAGATCAGTCATTCTACTTTCTCTGTAAGTCTCAGCGTCTCTGACCAAGAAAACAGTTTCCATTTTTCTTTCCTTTGAATGCATTTGCAAATTTTTCTTCTAACCAGCACATTCCATTGCATTCTTAATATTGCCAGTGTTTCTTAGACAAGATTTGCTCCTCCTTTATTATGATGCTCTCCCACAATGCCTTCCAAGTGCTATTTTCTAAATGGCATTTGATTTGGCTTTTACTACTTTATTGATGTGTTTATAAGCACATGCTGACAGGTTGCTTGCTATGGGTTTCTAAGCTAAGTTCCGATTAAGCTTGTTATTCTCATCTCCATATTACAAAAGCCAAAGCTTTCTTCCTCCAGTTACAGGTTCACTTGTTTAACCATTTGTCATACATCTTCTTTACTTATCACCAGCCGAGCCTGCAGTAAATTTGGTAGTAATTACTCTATCCTGAATTGCCGTAACAAACCCTTTGATTTCATTTAATATGTTTTATTTTAGCTATAAATTACATATGGCTTTAATATAATCTTGTATAAATCAGTGCAGAGAAATATTGTTATGGATTTGCTTCTCCCTACTTTCATTTTCAGAAGGTAGTTTTATTCCTAATACTTAATTAATGAAATTAAACACCTGTTGCTGTTAATTAAGATATGGTTGATGTGGATGTGGCTGAGAAGATCTGGAAAATACTCAAGTCCAGGACGGTTGGGTGTCTCTTCAGGGAGGCAAGACTGGAACATTTTTTGCAACTCAGAAAGTTGAATCCTAACCAACTGTATTGTATCCCATCTGAACAGATGGGGGAAAGTGGACCTAGCCAGGAGTCATAAAAAGACTGGGGAGACACACTAGCCCCAAGGGACATGTTTATATTACAGTCAACAAATAGATTCTGATGCACTATGATTGCCTACCCCGCTGCAATAGATTTATCTATGGCCAGAACTATTCATCTCCTTTGGCTCTAATGTCATGCTGATCACACAACTTTTAAATTATTATTTTAGTTTCCTAGAGACCTTGACACAAAGTAAGAAATGCACTGGACCACGGAGATGAGAGTTTAAATTATGGATAAAGTGACCATATGCCCTGTTTTGTCCCAGACAGTTACAGTTGATACCTCTGGTCCCAGCCTAATAGTTCCCCTTTTTTCAATCTTAAAAGTGTCACAGTTTAGATAATAAATTATGTGGTCACTCTAGTTTATGGGTTATCCTTTAGCAATGAATTTATCTGAAATCAATTTATACACCAGCCTCTTATAAGTCTGGTTAGTTGTAGTCTGTCCCTGAGTAATACAGAGTAGACTGACAAATTTGCTAAATCTGCAAATATGAGGAACAGACTCCAGACTCTGGGATTCTGCCCAGATGGTGCCACTCTGTCAGCAGATCTCTCCTTGGACATCTGTACTTGATTTCTCAGTTTCCTGCATGTGAGATTACTGTGGCCTCACTTATCAATTTTTCTTTGAAGTTACACCTAACTTTCTAGGCAATTACCAGCTTTTAAATAGTTCTAAGAGATTTTTTTAAAAATTATTTTATTTATTTATTTATTTGAGAGAGAGTGAGTGAGAGACAGAGCACGGGGGGTGGGGAGCAGAGGGGGGAGAAGAAGCAGACACCCTACTGAGCAGGAAGCCCAACATGGGACTCAATCCCAGGACCCCGAGATCATGACCCGAGTTGAAGGCAGACGCTTAACCAACTAAGCCACCGGGGCATCCTATAAGAGATTTTAAAACGTGAAAAAGTTCTTAAAATTAATTGTAGCTCTTGTGAAGGGTCTCAAGGATGTTTGGAATCACTAGGAACAGGACACTGAGTTTGTGTAGGATGCTTGGGGAATGAAGACTATTAGAATTTCAACTCAGAAAAGTGTCACATAGTTGATAGTAGCAGTGAGAATAGAATGTGCAGCTGGCAACAACTATGTAACAGCTGAGAAAGATGTCAATCCCCTAAAAATAATTATCCCATCATTGAATATTTTGGTTGCCTAAGGTATAAACTGTTGTCCTGATGATACTTAGGAAGACCCTGGTAGAACTCACAATGATTCATGTATCCGGCAATGCCCAAGTGTAAGCAGGACCGAAACCCAAGCAGGATCTGTGCCCTGGTCAGCTTATGGTCTATCTGTTGTCTTCTGCCGCCAATGGTCATGATATTGTTCGCCTTGTGGGTAGATATGAATGACAAACTAATATTTTTGGCTATTAGTGTGTGGACGTTTTCTTGAGGGGCTTGTCACAATCAGTCATAATGTTGAATAAAATAAAATTGCTATAAATCTACCACTTAAGATATATAATGGAGAAACTACAAACTCATTGTTGTAGAAGACATTTCTAAAGTTGTGACTGTCTGTTCTCAGGGAAGAGGATAGGGAGATGGGGAAGGAGATATTATTTTGTATATCAGGAATTATTGTCTCAGATGACTTTCAAGTCATAAAAATACTGGCCATTATCTCTCCCTCTGTGTGACTGGAAAGTGAAGAACAAAACACATAAACAAGCAAACAAGAAAACAACCAGACCCTCAAATACAGAGAACAAACTGGTGGTCACCAGATGGGAGGTGATTGGGGGAATGGGCAAAATAAATGAAGGGAATTAAGAGATACAAATTTCAGTTATAAAACAAATAAGTCTCAGAGATGAAAAGTACAGCATAGGGAATATAGTTAATAATATTGTAATAAAGTTACACTGGTGACAGATGGTGACTACTCTTACTGGGGTGAGCACTGACTAATATATAGGATTGTTGAATCGCTATATTGCACACCAGAAACTAATGTAACTTTGTATGTCAATTATAATTCAATTATTTAAAAAATGACCAACATTTGTTTACACGTGAGATAGAGTTATTCTTTTAATTTTTAGCATTTTCTGGTTTTGTATATCTAGCATACCCACAGTTATTTAGACTACATATTTAAAGTAAATCCATTAAATTCAAACCTACGAAGGCTTTTCTTCAGATATTCCCAAATGTTTACTGCATATTTCTTTCCTTCTTTAATTATAGTGTGATGATTCCTCTTATCCACTACAAACATGATGATAATGATGATGATCATGATCATGACCAATGATTTTAGATAATGAGAGGATGGGAAATGGTCAGTCATTTATGCAGAAATAAAATAAGTCTGAATCTTCTTTTCACTCCTCAAGTAAACCTGCTGATTTTATTCTATTTCACAGTAACAAATTGGACTTCTAACTCCATGTCTACTATCATGCAAATGCATGTTATTAATCGTGAGGAATCAGGCAATGAATGGCAATAAAAACTTTTTCTCCTATAGGTGTGACCTAGAATTCATTAAATTGTTTGTCTGTATTATCTATTCCCTTTGTTCATTTCTTTTTATCTATTTCATTTTTATTTGACTGAAGGCACCATTACTAAAATCTGGAAAACTGACTCTAAATAATTTAAGCATAATCAGTAAGTCAAATCAATAGTGACGGTTCCTGTTGGTGTCAGAGATTCTATTTATTTGGAAGTTCAACACTTGTATTAATCCTTGAATTTATTTTTTCTGAAAAAGTGGATGATTTTTATTTTTAGCACAAATCCATTTTAAAATTATCTTTTTTCATGAAACAACTTTTATTTTTCTTTTTTTTTTTTTTTTTTTTTTTAAAGATTTTATTTATTTATTTGACAGGAGAAACACAGCCAGAGAGGGAACACAAGCAGAGGTACTGAGAGAGGGAGAAGCAGGCTTTCCTACGAAGCAGGAAGCCCGATGTGGGGCTCGATCCCGGGTCTCCAGGATCATGACCTGAGCTGAAGGCAGTCGCTCAACCAACTGAGCCACCCAGGCGCCCGCAACTTTTATTTTTCATTTAAAAAGTAGTATAGTCTCATGGTAAAATATTAAACATGAAAAAAATCTATGATTAAGGAAGTAAAACTACTTCTACAACAACTATACAAAGATATAGTTGCTTAGTCCTTATATTCAGAAATCTCAAGAGAGATTAAAATGACTAAAATGAATTTAAAATAATTGGTGAAAGCCTAGATAAAATACATAGAAATACAATAGTCAATACTTTTTATCTGTTGGCAGTAATTATTTAAATATGGAAATTGTCTAGTAATACATTTAGTTAAAATGTATAGAAACCACATGAAGAAATCTATAAAATCATATTGAAGAATGCAAAACAACACAGAAAGGGAAGACACAGCGTATTCATACGATATAAAAATTTAAATAATCTCTTGATGAGTATTATTGAGATTCTAATTAACACTGTTTTTATATGACTAGGATAAAAAAGCTATTTTACAAGTTACCTGGAAGAATAATAGCCAAAGATTGCTCAAGCAAAGTATGAAGAGTAAAAATAGTGGCTGGGGGGGGCGGTGACTGGCTGGCTCAGTCAGTAGAGCATGTGACTTTCCCACATTGGGTGTAAAGACTGCTTAAGAATAAAATCTAAAAAAAAAAAAGAGTAGTGACTGGGGAACTTCCCTTACCAGATATCTATAAAGTTACTATACTCAAACTCATGTTGAAATGAGACAGGAATAAGCAAACAGATCAGTGAAATAGAACTAAAAGTTCAGAGATGGAGCCAAACGAAGTTGTGAAGGCTTTATACTTGATGAAAGTTTTATTCTAACTTAGTAGAATATGGAGAATTTAGTTGAGTAACGGTGCTTGCACAACTGACTTTCTATCTGCACTGAAAGGACTAGATCCTCACCTTACACCGTATATAAAATTTAATTCCAGATGAACTCAGAATTTAAATTTAAAGAATAAAAATACTAAAATTGGTAGAATATTTGCATAATTTTATAGTGGGAGAGAATTATTACCCTAAGGAAGACAGGAATTTAGAAATCATAATGGAAACCTCCAGGAATTTAAAGACATTATTAAAAAAAATTATGGCAAAATACACTGTAAATGAAACCTAGAAAATGCAAATTAAACCCAAAATTAAATCTAATTTCACTCATCAGAATGTCAAAACAACGACTTAGGTCTTTAAACATAAACTTAGTGTCTTATGGATGTGGGAATTGCTACAAGGATTCTGGAAACTAATCTGTAAATATCTATTTAAGTTTTTTTTTTTTAATGTGCATATCCCTGACTTAGCAACTCTGAAGTTTTAGAATTTATTCTACGGAAGTAAAGCAAAAGTTTGCTTTACATACACACATATACACACATTAATATACACATGTATGTGTGTGTGATTTCCTGCCCTAAACTTGTGGTAGTGAAAAGTGTAGGTAGAATTGGAAGGTCCACAGGATTGAACAGTTGAATGAATTGTAGTAGTATACCCATGCTATGATAGTTAATTGTATGTCAACTTGACTGGGCCATGGAGTCCCCAGATATTTGCTCAGATATTCTGGGTATGTCTGTGAGGATGTTCCTGAATGAGATTATGATTAGTTAGTACACTTTGACTAAAGCAGACTGCCCTTCCTAATGTAGATGGACCTTAACTGATTATTGAAGGCCTGAACAGAACAAAAAGGCTGAGTGAGAGGAAAGTCCTCCTACCTGACTGCCTTTGAGCTGGGACATAGATTATTCCTTGCCTTTGGGCGATAATGAAACACTGGCTCTTCCTGTGTCTCAAACTTGCTACCACTCAGATTGGAACTTAGACAATCAGCTCAGGCCTTAAGACCTAGAGCAGAACTACACTATTGCACTGTTGGCTCTCCTGGGTCTCTAACTTGCCAAATGCAGACCTTGAAACATGGCAGCCTCCAAAATTGTGTGAGCCAAGTCCTTTTTTTAAAAAATAATATTCTATTTTATTTTTTCCGTGTTCATTGTTTATGCACCACACGAAGTGCTCCATGCAATTTGTGTCCTCAATACCCACCACCAGGCTCATCCATCACTCCACCCGCTCCCTTCCAAAACCCTCAATTTGTTTCTCAGGGTCCACAGTCTCTCATGCTTCATCTCCCCCTCTGATTTACCCCAGTTCACAGTTCCTTTCCTTCTCCCACTGTGCTCCGTGTTACTCCTTATGTTCCACAAGTAAGTGGAACCATATTATACCTGACTTTCTCTGCTTGGCTTATTTCACTTAGCATAACCTCTTCCAATCCTGTCCATGTTGCTAGAAAAGCTGGGTATTCATCCTTTCTGATGGAGATGTAATATTCCATTGCATATATGGACCATATCTTCTTTATCCATTTGTCTGTTGAAGGGCACCTTGGCTCTTTCCACAGTCTGGCAATTGTGGCCATGGCTGCTATGAACATTGGGGTACATATGGCCCTTCGTTTCACTACATCTGTATCTTTGGGGTAAATACTCAATGGTGCAATTGCAGGGTCATAGGGTAGTGAGCCAATTCCCTATAATAAAATCTCTTTACACACACACACACACACACACACACACACACACACACCCTACTGGTTCTGTTTCTCTGAAGAACACTGACTAATGTACACACAAGGGAATATTACGCAGCTGTAAAAACGAATGAGATGGAGTCATACTTATTGACCTGTAGGATGCCCGTGAGCTATAATATAATGGACATGTATGATTCCATCATTGTTAAAACAAAACTATAATTAAAACTATGTGTTTACACATATACACATGCACATGTACATGCTTATATTTGAGTGGACAGGATAAAAAAGTATGACTGGACTCACAACAGGCTGTGTACATTTGTTTCCAGGCTCAAAGAGCAGGAGAATGGAAGGAGTGAAGAGATTATTAAATTTTTACTTGAATATTTGTACAATTTCACTGATTTCAGTATGTTATGCTGATTTTGCAATTTTTGAAGGTTTTTGCAATAAAATTCACATAACAAAATTCACCATTTTAACCATTTAAAAGTGTACAATTCAGTGATTTTTAGCATGCTCACAAATCTGTGCAACTATCACCACTAGCTAATTCCAAAACATTTACAGCATTACAAAATAAAACGTTGAGAGGCTTCCCAATTCCACACTCCCTCTATCCCCTGGAAACCACTGATGGACTTTGTCTCAATGGAATTGCCTATCCCAGACACTTGATCTGAATGGACTACAATATGTGGCCTTTTGTACCTGGCTTCTTCCACTTAGCATGATGTTTTTAAGGTCTTTCCATATTGGAACATGTTCCAGTACATCATTTTTACTTATGGCTAAAAAATATTCCACTGTATGGATATACCAAATTTTTAAAAAACTTCTTTTTTTAAAAAAAAAAGGTTATTTATTTATTTATTTATTTGACACACACACAGAGAAAGAGAGATCACAGGTAGGCAGAGAGGCAGGCAGAGAGAGGGGGAAGCAGGCTCCCTGCCGAGCAGAGAACCCAATGTGGGACTTGATCCCAGGACCCTGAGATCATGACCTGAGCCGAAGGCAGAGGCTTAATGAACTGAGTCACCCAGGTGCCCCTCTAAAAACTTCTTTAAAGAGATCTACTCTATCTCTACCTTTTCTTTCTATTTTTTTAAAAAAGTTTTAAATGAATTTGTTTCTTCTATTTCTTTTTTTAAAGATTTTTTTTTATTTCTTTAACAGAGGAAAATACAGCTAGAGGTGAAACACAAGCAGGGAGAGTGAGATAGGGAGAAGCAGGCCTCCTGCCAAGCAGGGAGCCAGATGCAGGGCTCAATCCCAGCACTCCGGGAACATGACCTGAGCCAAAGGCAGACACTTAATGACTGAGACACCCAGGTGCCCGTATCTCTACCCTTTCTTAAGATCAATATCTTCTGGGTGCCTCGGTGGCTCAGTGGGTTAAAGCCTCTGCCTTCATCTCAGGTCATGATCTCAGGGTCCTGGGATCGAGGCTCGCATCGGGCTCTCTGCTCAGCGGGGAGCCTGCTTCTTCCTCTCTCTCTGCCTGTCTCTCTGGCTACTTGTGATCTCTCTCTCTGTCAAATAAATAAATAAAATCTTTAAAAAAAGATCAATATCTTCCTTTCCTGAGATTTATTTTTCATTTTGCCAAGGACAGTGGCAAAATTTTACTCCTGCTTAAATATTTGCTGATGCATTATGTCACAAAATTTAATATTAGTCTAGACTGAAAACTCTAAAGGATCTCAACTGAATAGGAGAGTGTGTGTGTGTGTGTGTGTGTGTGTGTGTGTGTGTGTGTGTGTTGAGGGGGCATATGGAGGGGCAAAGTGAAAATATACTGAGATTTTGTCATATATAGATAGATGTCACAGCTAATGATTAACTATGCATGTTCATATTTAAATATAAAATAATACACATAAAGTTAGATTTAGATATATTTATATGTTCATTAAAATTTCATTTGAAATATAGAAAAAGGATGTGTTAGAAGGGAACAATGAACAAAGAGAAGCTGATAATCCAATAAAATGCAGGAAAGAATCAACTAAAAGCTAAAATATGCTAAATACAAATTAACACAAAAGTTGGGAAATGTAGAATATAATCAGATTGGAAAAACATATAAATGCTCATACCAAATGTGAACAGACTTATTTCCCCAATAAATGAAGACAGACCCTGTGACTGTGGAAAATGAGAAAGTTTTCTTATTTCTATGTTTTGGCAGTTGAGTTCTTCTTTCCTGAATGCTTATTACTTTGTAACATAATCCTGTAATTTCATTAACTAAACCACAAAATCCTCCACATTTATATATGCCAGGAATAAATTCAATAAACATAGGGGTACCTATATCTTTTTGAATTACTGTTTTCATTTCCTTTGGGTAAATACCCAGTAGTGCAATTACTGGATCCTATGGTAATTCTATTTTTAATTTTTTGAGGACCCTCCATACTGTGTTCCATAGTGGCTGCACCAGTCTGCATTCCTACCAACAGTGCATGAGGGTTCCTTTATCTCCACATCCTCACCAACACTTGGTATTTCTTATGTTTTTGATTTTAGCCATTCCAACAGGTATAAAGTGATATGTCATTGTGGTTTTAATTTGCATTTCCCTGATGATTAGTGATGTTGAGCATCATAAGATGGACCTGTTGTCCATCTGCATGTCTTCTTTGGACAAATGTCTATTCAGATCCTCTATCCATTTTTATTTTTTATTTTTTTAAATTTTTTCCCTCTATCCATTTTTAATCAGATTGTTTGGGGTTTTTTAGTGTCCAGTGGTATAAGTTCTTCATATACATTGGATAGTAACCCCTTTTTGGATATATCATTTGCGAATATCCTATCTCATTCAGTAGGTTGCCTTTTCATTTTGTCGATGACCTCCTTTGCTATGCAAAATCTTTTTATTTTGCTGTAGTCCCAATAGTTTTATTTTGCTTTTGTTTTGCTTGCCTGACATGTATTTAGAAAAATGTTTCTATGGCTGATGTCAGAGAAATTACTGCCCCTGATTTCTTCTAGGGATTTTATGGCTTCAGGTCTCATACTTAGGTCCTCTGTGTTTACTGTAGCATTACTTAGAATAGCTATGATACAGAAGTAACCCCAGTTTCCACAGACAGATGAATGGTGTGTGGTGTAGATATATGTGGAATATTATACAGCCATTAAAAATGAGATCTTGTCATTTGCAATAACATGGATGGACCTGGAGGGTATAATGCTAAGGGAAATGTCAGTCAGAGAAAGACAAATACCATATGATTTTACTCATCTGTGGAATTTAAGAAAGAAAATAAAGAACAACTAAAGAAAAAAAAGACAAACAAAAAAGCAGACTCTTAAATATGGAGAACAGACTGGTAGTTACCAGAGGGGAAGTGAGTTGGGGGATGGGCAAAATAGATAAAGAGGATTAAGAGTGCGCTTAACGTGATGAGGACTAAAAAATGTGTAGAACTGTTGAGTAATTACATTGTACATTGGAAACTAATATAACACTGCATGTTAATTATACTTGAATTTAAAAAGACTAGAAATACAATAAATTTAAGGTGGATAAAAAAGCTAAGCCTAAAAGAGGGCAGAAAAGAAAAAGTGTATTTTTATAATTTTTAAGTGGGAAAGCTATAGATGTAAAAAAGAAAAAGATGACTTTTTTTAATCACAGGAAAACTGAAGTTCCATTTCCCCCCGGAAACGATAATTGGAAGAAGATACTTGTTACATATAATGGATTAATATCAAGAATATATAAAGATACTGTATAAAATAACATGAGAAGCACAATACACAAAAGTAGAAGATGGGAAAATAAATATAAATGTTGTACTAATGTTAACTGTGAATTACATACATTCAAATAGAAGAAATATTATCTGGCCATCAGGTAAAAGCTAAGGATTAGTAATATCAAGACTTACCACAATTTTGGGGAGTCAGACTTTCTCATATACCACTGACATTTGTGTGAATTGGCAAAATAATCTTGAGGGATAATTCAGCAGTACATAAACACATTAAGGTGCTTCAAAGAAGCATATAAACAGAAATTAATTGCAGAAGTTTTGGTGAATAATAATTGTGCAAAATAAGAAACAACTTAAATGATCATCAGTAAGGGAATAATCAAATAAATTTGAAATGCAATTGTATATATACAGCAGTTAAAAAGAATGAAGTTAATCTGTTTGCACTGACAGAGGAAGTTCACCAAGATATACTGCTTTTGAAGCAACAAGTAGGGGGCGCCTGGGTGGTTCAGTCGGTTAAGTGTCTGCCTTCGGCTCAGGTCATGATCCCAGGGTCCTAGGATTGAGCCCCACACTGGGCTCTCTGCTGAGGGGGGAGTCTGCTTCTCCCTCTCCCTCTGCCTCTCCCCCCACTAGTGTTCTCTCTTCTTTCTCACTTGTTCACTTTCTCAAGTAAATAAGTAAAATCTTAAAAATATCTTATAGGGGCGCCTGGGTGGCTCAATGGGTTAAAGCCTCTGCTTTCGGCTCAGGTCATGATCAAGGCCCACATCAGGCTCTCTGCTCAGCAGGGAGCCTGCTTCCTCCTCTCTCTGCCTACCTCTCTGCCTACTTGGGATCTCTCTCTCTCTCTCTGTGAAATAAATAAATAAAATCTTTTTAAAAATCTTATAAAAAAAGGGAAAAGAAACAAGCAGAAAATGATTCAGAGAGCTAACCTACCAAGCCAACTCTCTAAATCTCATACATGTGAACTAGTTTACTAAAAATCTGAAAAAATATCCACCAAAGTGTTCTAAGTGGCTATTAATGAGAAATACAGTAGGAATGCAGGAAGGCTTTGCTCTGTGTCCTTCTGCATTGTTTTAATTGTTTGCAATGACATTTATTGTAATACTTGTGTATATTAAAATATAAATTACAATTTAAGCAACCTTGAAAAACTGTATTCTCAATATTCTTTATTGTCTCATTTATTTTCATCACTAGGGACTTTTCAAGTTAAATTGTCTGTATCAAATACAGATGAAAGAAATTACAAACAAAAAAAATTTAACACCTAAACCTAAGTTTTAAATAGGTTTTAAATGCAATAAGGTGCATAATTATTCCCAAATTTACTATAAAATTTATAGTTTTCAGGGCGCCTGGGTGGCTCGGTTGGTTAAGCGACTGCCTTCGGCTCAGGTCATGATCCCGGAGACCCAGGATCAAGTCCCACATCGGGCTCTTTGCTCGGCAGGAAGCCCGCTTCTCCCTCTCTCACTCCCCCTGCTTGTGTTTCCTCTCTGGCTGTGTTTCTCTCTGTCAAATAAATAAAATTAAAAAAAATTTATAGTTTTCATACATAGATGGGCACAATTCACATGTTCATATTTAATACATATTTAATTCAAAGTACTACACTGGTCTAGGAAATCAAGAGGCCCAGATTCTAGTCCACATCTACCAATGTGCTACCTCTGGTAAGTTACTCACCTGCTCAGATGTCATTCTATCATTTAAAGAGGATGGACTAGGTGATCTCCAAGGCCTAATAATCTGTGGTTCTACAACAATCTGAAAATCAAACAAATGTAGTTGAAGACATTTATTACAAGTTTCATGTCCACGTTTTAAGAACCTTTCAAATTCAAGTAGTTTGCCCCATTTTCTCAAGAGCATTCTAGTCATATTATCTGTCTATATTTGGGGGAAAACTGTTACCCCAATATGATCATCTTTTACACACACAAAAAAGTTTGAGATATGGCTTCCCCAGAGTAAGATACTGGTAGATAATGCAGGCAGCAAAGTATAGTGGGAATAGTATAATTTAGGAGTCAGGGAGGTGTATATTGTCCGGAATACGTTGAAAAAGCTATTCAAGGGGTCTGAGCCTATTATCCACATCTATAAAGTGGAGCTAATACTCTCTAACATTATATTTCACCACTTATAGTAACAGCCACCATTTACTAAGCCCACACTGTATGTCTGGCAATGTATCAAGCACTTTCCACAATATCTAATTTAATTCTCACAATAAATCTTAGCTACAGAGAAAAGCTGAGTTATTCTGGGACTTACTGGAGCAGAATGCTGATCAATTGCTAAGGAGAACACATCTCTTATGGATAATGCAAAAGTTCACTTTTGTTACCATGCACTTCCCAGTGATGTCTGAATACAGAGGCTATTGAAGCAGATCAATGTTAGTAGCATAATAATGTTCCTGTAGTGCCAAATAATGTTCCTTTGGGGCTTTATCTCATTGCTCCCATTTTATTTTGGAAACTCCCAATTAAGGAGTCATTATGAACAGTGAGAAATTTAATGCGAGGTCATCTCCTCACTCTCTCTTTACACTTTTGCTGATAAATACATATTATAATTCCATTCTTCTTTATATTTCCACTGATTCAAAATGCTACAACCACTTGATCCTTGTCAACCCCCTGTCACCTGGCCCCATACAACGTCAAGCCCCTTCCAGTTTCTTGCTTTACAAGGAGATTCATCAGTCTGCAGAGGAAATGCTTTCACCTAGTACTTCCAAGACTATATGCAATTTTCTTTTTTTAGATTTTATTTAAATTCAAGTTAGTTAACATATAATGTATTATTAATTTCAGGAGTAGAATACAGTGATTCACCAGTTGCATATAACACCCAGCTCATTCCATCAAGTGCCCTCCTTAATGTCCATCACCCTGTTACCCCATCCCCCCAACCCACCTCCCCTCCAGTGTGTTCCCTAGAGTTAAGAGCCTCTTATGGCTATGGTTTGCCTCCCTCCTTTTTTTTTAATCTTGTTTTGTTTTTCCTTCCCTTCCCCTATGTTCATCTGTTTTGTTTCTCAAATTCCATATATGAGTGAAATCAGTTTTCAATGCTACCAACACTAATTTGTAAATGCAATGCCGTTCCAATCAAAATACCTACAGGAATTTAAGAAAATGGAATGAGGCAAGCTAATTCTCAAGTTATCTAGAAGACAAATGCAGAAGTTCAGCCAAACAATTTTTAGAAAAGATTGGCGAGGAGAAAAAAAAACAGGAAATAGCATATGAGCTGTGATTTGGACTGAAATTTCATGAGGGCGCCTTCATAGGTTAGAAGCATGTCAGCAACTATGCTCACTCTAATTATAATTATAGTAGTGTTTACTGGAGTAGCTACAATGAGATCATTGTTGACAACATTTTCCTTTTGCATATGGTAGATGAGAATGGCTTAAATTTTCTTAAAAATATGACATTAAATTTAAGGGATATGCTAGTGGCTGCCCATCCAAAAGCCATTTCACCTTTCTTGCTATGGAAGCCCTGCCTCGGGTAGCAATGTGACCCACTGCAGGAGAAACAGCAAGCTTAAGGATGAAAACCATCATCCTGTTAACAACAGAAGGATGGAAAGAACTTGGGTCCCCAGAATCATTAAAATGCTGGTCCTCCTCTGCATCCACTCACCTCGAGGCTTCTTATTAAATAAACCAAATTTTGTTTATGCTTTAAGCCATTTCAGTCAAGTTATCTATGACTTTTGGCTAAAAACATTTCTAATAGATGCATGCGACGGCATGGGGGTGGGGATAAAAATAAACATTCTAAAATACTCTTTACTTTTGGAGGAATAAATAAATATAGAAAAATCTGTTGATCCACATGGTAGAGAATGTCTTTACTGGAAAGTCACTGAAAGTCTAAAAGCACATTCGGAGATAAAATGGAGAGCCAAGAGGCTGAAAACAAGGATTAAAAGCAGAAAATTACTCAACTATAAATTGATTTTCCTGTTTTTTTTTTTCATCAAAGTGAATATAATGCTGTGAAATGACTGAAAGCTTCTTCTGAATATTTGCATGGCTCTATTCAATCATTTGTAATATAAAATATTTAAAACAGACACACACACGCACACATACACACTGCACAGATCTCTGGTTTTAATGAGTTTTAAAATTATATATATCTGTATAATTAAAACCCCAAACTAGATATAGGACATTTTTATCACCTGAGAAAATTCTCCAAATAGACTACCATAAATCTGATTTCTATCACCATAGATTAGTTTTACCTGTTCTAGAACTTCATGTAAGTGAAATTGAATGTGTACTCTTTGCCAACTTGATTCTTTTGTTCTACATGCACCTAAGATCCATTCATGGTATTATATTTATGAGTAGCTTGTTCATTTTCACTGCTGAGCAATATTCCATAAGATGAATACACCAGTGTTTATACCCATTATTCTTTTGATTGATATTTGGGTTACTTCCAATTGCTGGCTACTAAGAATATTTTTTTTTCTCAGCCAGTGGTGTGACACCTGAATCTTGAGAACTGGAAATAAATGTCTCTTTTATCTTGCTAACATCATAAGGGCAGCAATAGAGTCAGAACTTTTTCATTCTTTCCAAGTTTTTCCGAAAAAGTAATTTTTGAGGTAGGGAACAGTAATTAGTTCCAAGATACACAAGGATTATCATGAGTTGCTGGAAGTAAAATATATTTAGAAAAGTAATTTAACCTCTCTAAGCCTTAGTTTCTTGTCTATAAAATATTTTTTTTGTTTTAACATTTTATTCCACTCATTTTATTTCAAAGAGGAACAGAGATACTTTGGGGCAGGGAATCATTATATTGTTATTGGCTTTGAATGCCATAGACCACATGTGGGTATGATGTTTCCATTCAAGTTTACTACCCAAGAATATTTACTTGTTTTTGTTTTGTTTTGCTTTCTGTTGTTTATTTATTTTAGCAGAGGCTCTTCAGTTAATTTCTGGAAATGTGACTGTGATATTATGATTTATAAGAAATATTTACCTGGTTATTTGATGACTAAAATATATTTCTCAGATGTATTTGGTCTTCTTCCATGGTTCCCAGCTCACAGTTCAAGAATATTGACTTTTATTTTAATTTCATAGATTCAAGATGAGGATTCTTTTCTTAAAGATTTTATTTATTTGTTTGACACACACAGAGAGAGAGAGACAGTGAGAGACGGAACACAAGCTTGGGGCAGCTGGAGAGGGAGAAGCAGGCTCCTTGCTGAGCAGGGAGCCCGACACGGGGCTTGATTTCAGGACCCTGGGATCCTGATTCAAGGGTCCCAGGGTCCTGGTCATGACCTGATCCAAAGGCAGACACTTAATGATGGATCCACCTAGGCGCCCCCAAGATGAGAATTCTTTATGCAGTTTTACTTTTCTTAACATGTCCACCGAGAATTCTTTGTTGAAAGAGTTCTGGAAACTGTTAAACCTAGCTATTGTCAAATGTTTTAATTTAGTCACTTATTTTCCCCTGGAGGAGAGCAGTTATAGTGAAAAAATGAAATGGTTTTCACCTTCATTGGGTCCAGACACCAGTTGTCCCTGGAACTATAAAGCTTGACCCTTAGTCACCTAGACTTCCCAGGGAAGCCCAGTCACTGAAAGTTCCCAATAGCACGAACTTCTGCTTCTATTTCAGTAAGCACAAAAAGTAGGACTCTCCTACCGCTCCTGGATTGCTTTCTGTGCTTGGCATTGGCCCTCAAGGGAAAAGGCTTGGACAGAGTATCTAATCAGAGAGAAAAAATGTATTCAAGCCCTGGAGAAGATGTGGGATTTGAGGCTCCTCCCCCCCTTTTTTTTACTACATGTAGTAACTCAGCTAGAGACATTGGGATTCACTATTATAGTCAGAGATGGAAAATAAGTCAATTCCAGGAGACAATGAGAAGAACTAAAAGTTACTATAAGCCAGTATGGCAGGAATGTCTATGAGATTTCAATGTCTGCTTTGTTCTTGCTGCAGCAGAAGATAGGAAGGATACTAAAGTATTTTTTAGTTCCGTGTCCCCTTACAGGAAGAACAGCCCAAACTGTTGTAAGACCCAGAATCTTCCACACCTCACCTCTGGGGCAGGAAACAGCTAGTCTATGTTTTAGATGGCCTTGAAAGACACTTTTAGCCAGACCTGTGTAAGGAATGTTAGAACTACGGAGGAATTAAACTTGAGCTTCAGTATAGGGGAAGAGATACAGAGGTGGAAGCTCAGACAGGAAGTGGCAAGTAACCCATTACCCACATTTTCTGAATTTTACAGCTAAATTCCTTATCCAAGGTCATACCCGTTCAGTGTGTGCTACAGCCTGGATGTACTGCTAGAGACGATTGTATACAACTCTTCCCATTCCATGTACAGTGACATCATGTTGATAGCTTGAAATAGGCATGGATAGGAATATTTACATTATGTAAATCAGCAAACACTACAGATCAGTCATCTGTTCCCCCCCAACCCTGTCCAGAGAGACAGTTGTTAAATATTTACCCACTTCCAATGACTACGTGGGAACATAAACGCTTGACATCTTGATCCAACTTGAGTCAACTCTATAAGATCATTCTAAGAAGCTCTACATCCCCTCAAGAGATTGTTAGAAGTGGCTGTTGGGTTTGCATTACAAGTAGACCTCTTTTTGCCCATTTCTGCTTCTGTTGCATTCCTTCCACGGATGTTGATCCCAAGCTCCTCCTAAATAAACATCCTATACCCTAAACTCCAATTCTTTCCAGGAAAACTAACCTTCCAGAGAGGTTAAAGAACTTAATCAGAGTCACCCAGATAGTCAGGGACAGAACCAGAACTCAATCCTCTAACTCTAAAAAGCCCATGTGCTTAATGATCATGTAGCATGATTCTAGAGACCAATGATAAATTCCTGGATAGCAGCCACTTTCTACTTCCCAACTACTTTTGATTCTACATAGCAATT
Organism: Spilogale gracilis; assembly: GCA_004023965.1. NCBI lineage: Eukaryota > Metazoa > Chordata > Mammalia > Carnivora > Mephitidae > Spilogale > Spilogale gracilis. Next base: position 34,399 of record PITA01011150.1, on the reverse strand, counting down.
TTAAGAACAGGAACCATTCAGGGTGGATGACTCCAAAAGACTAATCTAATGTGCCTCACATTTTACGAGTTATTAACTTTGAGGCAGTAATGAGATATCTGTATAAAGACAGAAAAAGACAAAAAAACAATGTCCTACCACAAGTCACTTACATAGGATCAACATGGAAAGTGGGTCTGGATAGATTGGGGAGGTAAGCAAAATATGTGTTGGTTTTCTCCTCCTTTCTTTTCAGCGCAAACAACTCGATTTAACACATTTATCATTGCCCACAGTGTATAAACCACTGTGATGGGTACTGTGGGGAATACAATAGGTGTTTTCTAAACATTCTCCATATAATAGGCAGGTGAATTTAAAGAGGCAGAAAAGTAAAACAAAGCAGTGCGGTGCACCAGTGCAAACAAAATGCCAAGGGACTGTTAAGACTGATAATACAAATTTTGTTGATGATCTTGGAACAGGTGGAACTGTAACTGGAGTGAGACTTTGACAGAAAGTTATTAAGTGTGGGGAGGAAAACTTGGGGGTAACAGCCGGTGCAATTATTTTGTGGCAAACATGTTCAGAGTGTGAAAGGCAAAAAGACTGTTCTGGTGTATCTTGAATGTGTATGCCATTTACCTGTAATAACCTGATGTCTTCATTTTATTAAAGTCCTTTATAAATCTTAGTCTTCTAGAAGGATCCAGAAAGAACTAGGGTTTGGGTATTCTTTTGACCCTAGCTCTGTTTTGAGAGTTTGGATTTTTAATTTTACCCCAAGGATATGCAGTAGTGAAATGTGAAGTACTCTTTCTTTTGTTATACTGATTTAGGCACTAACAGTCATCAGAGTTGGGAAATATTTCCAGGGGAATCCTGGTTGGAGATGACAGACTTGGGGGAAAGGGCATGGCAGGAAATAAAGTCAGTAAAGTTAGGAATTTAAATTGTGGGGAGGCATTTTAAAACCAGATTTCAGTGTTTGAACCATACTAATTTAACACTGGAGCAAGCGAATGACATGACCAGATTTGTTTCCCACGAAGAAAAAGCTAAAACTGGAGATGGGTGAAAATGGAAGGAATAGAAGAGGCTAGGATAGGAAAGCTATAGGGATAAACCAGGTGAATTGATAGGATTTTCCTGGATAGTAGGATCAACAATGGAGAAAATGATGTAGTAAAAATACTTAGAAGGTAGCATACACAGAGAACTGATTATATGGGGAGGAAAATACAGGGTAAAGTCTAAAGTAATCAAAGATTTATTCGCCTGGTGAGGGGGGCGTGGAAAACAAGGCCAGTTTGTAGTTCTATCAAAGAAAGAGGTTTATTGCCAGTTTAGTCTAGTTCTTTCCACACCTCTCATCTGGGCAGTTTCTGCCTTCCCTAAGAGAAAGCATTTTGTATTGCAAAAGCCTCCATTGCTTATTTGTTATCATGGCCAGAGAATTTGTCCCATGCCCAGTGTAGAAAACCCCAGCTGGTAAGAATGGATAAGGGCTTCAGATAACCTTATCCATTTTTCTGCATCTGTCTGCTGACCAGAAGTGGCCTAAGAAAAACTCAGGATTCATCCCTACTTTTTTGTTTGTTTGTTTCACTTGCTTCTCAGATATACAAAGGCTAGGAATCCAGTGTGGTAGGAGCGTCCGCACACATTTCTAATATTTTTGTCTATATTTTCAACTGAAGTCAGACTTACCAGAGGCAAACAGTTATTCAGTTCCCTTTGAAGGGCTTGATCTTATCTTAGAAGGATCTGTTAAATTCCCCTTATAGTAATTACTAGAATCACAAATAGCTTCCTGGTGTCCTGAGGCATTTGGCAGTCATTTGTGATAATGATACCCATCCAGTTTTATTTTAGTTTTTCCCCAAACTAAAGGACCTTTATCTCTTTATATGGATAACTCCAAAATTAAACACATCCATAGTCTTATAGACATGTTTCTACTTTGACAAGAAATGTAAATTACAACCTTCTCTAATCCATTGACCTTCTCTGGAGTTAAGTGTTGAATGTTTTGAAAGAAAGTTCATCAATGAAATGTCACTCACCCATCCTCTAGAGAAAGATAGCTCTCCTAGAGAATGAGAGAAGAAAATCACCAACGAAGGCTATTATTGATTAATCAGGTCAAGTCAAATCTCCCAACCTGCCATCATCGTAAAAATGTGAAGAGAAAATGCTCTTGACTTTGTGTGTGTGAAACAATCATCAAAATCATCAGACTGGCTCCAAAGTCCTTTAACCTGATAGCCTTTGTGAATATCCTTTCTTTATGGTATGATAGGATAATTCCAAGCTTATTTTTGCTCCAGAGCTAAAATTAGACATTTTCCCAAAGAACCCTTGTTCCTTCTAATAAGAAATTATATTTAGAGACCACAATTTCGGTAGCAGAAACACTCAACTGCTATTAGATCGGACATTCTTTCTGCCCTTTTTGGATAGAGTGAGGAGAAACCATATGAACCATGTAGTTTTGAGCCCTATGAAACTGCATTTTCTATAAATTGAAAATTATTGAATATCAGCAGTCTCATGTAGCTTGACCTAACATTTTTTTAAGTAAGCTCCCCATCTATTGTGGGGCTTGAATTCATGACCGCAAGATCAAGTCACACACTCTATAGACTGAACTGGCCAGGCACCCCTTGACCTAACATTTTTAAGATAAAATACATTATAAGTTCATCCAATACTAATTGTATTTTATAGAGCTTTTATTTCAGGTAAGGGAGATGGGCAGAAATAGAGATGAAATAAAGCTGTCCATATGTTGATAATTGTTGAAGCCAGGCAATAGATATATGAAAGGTTACAAGCTTCTCTATTGGGTATTCTTTTGGAAAACTTCCAAAATATAAATTTTCAAAGAAGATTTTAATGATAGGACAGGTAATGTTACTAGTGATGTTGAATATGCATATAAAGGCTTTGGATAAAAGTGTTTCCTGAAATGGGAGCAAGAAAAAATTATAAAGAGAGCACTTTCATACATAATGTTAATTAGTAAGTGTCTACATGTCAAAATACAGCAAGTATTAGAAAATTTTGAAAATGGCATCTACATGATAGATGATAGATACAAAGACAGATAGATAGATAGGTAGATAGATAGATAGATACACAGATATCATGATCATAAGTCCTTTAAGAAAACCTTTTATTTAAGGTCCCAAAAGTCTTCTAATAGGTAGTCCCTCCTTACTGCATTCAGAAGCATAGTTATGACTTTAATTGAAACAATACTTAACACGTTATTTGTGGAACATCTTTGATGCATACATCCATGTGCTGAGCTCACTGGATGTGATATTAATTCATTGATTTGTATTTGTTTAAAAGGTTTATAAAATAAGACAAGATTACTAAGATCAAGGTGAGAAGGAAAGGAAGAAAAAAAAAGAACAGAAATAATTTTGGCAAATCAATCCAGGATGAGCTTAATGGAAAATGACATATTACAAACTCCTAAGCTGTTGCTCTATGTGGGTTTCAATTAAAAATAATTTTTTTAAAATTTGAATATGGTCAGCACACAATGTTACATTAGTTCAGTTATACTACATTGTGATTCAACTTCTCTATGTGGGTTTCATTTATTTTTAAGCTTTCTAAGTCATGAAAATGAAAAGTCAAGCTTGATCAGTTTCATGGCTCAGGGTCAACCATAAAATAAAAGCCAAGCCAAATTCTATGGAGAAGTACAGCAATTCCTGTTACTTAAAAAAAAAATAAGATTCTGAAGCTACAACTCTTCTTATGCAAAGCTCAGAAATTTCAATCCTATTGGGACGTCTGGGTGGTTTAATCACTTAAGTATCTGACTCTTGATCTCAGCTCAGGTTTTGATATCAGGGTTGCAAGTTCAACCCCCTTATTGGGCTCCACGCTGGGTGTGGATGTGGTGCCTACTTAAAAGAAAAAAAAATTCAGGTTTATCAAAGGAGGCCTGCAAAGAATAAGAAGATGGTCTTTTCATTTGCCAACATTTTCTAGGTTAGAAAACCAAGACGTGATGTCTACGTATGACATTACACATCTCTCCGGTTAGAAGCAAAAGAAAATAATCTGCCATTGGCCAAGTTAAAACTGAGGTGATGTATCTTTGTGAATATATAGAAATACTAAGGAGGGGTGAAAACTGCCATGTCTCAGGGGAACTGCTACAAGGAACTGAGAATCTGTGACAGAATGACTCTTTTCTTTGTCACTGAGAAACGAGATCATTTTGTCCCTGAAAACTGAACTGGTTCTGTCTCTCGGGGCCCTTTTGGGCTCTTGGTGAATCTGCGGTTCTCTCTTTTTTGAATCCAGCAATTTCTGCTTCAAACTTCTCATTCCTTCCAGGCTTTGGCTTTATGTGGTTCTAGCTAAGTGGTCCACTCTAGGGGGATCAAATAACTGTGGGAGAGGAGAGAGGAGTAGGAGGAGAAGTACAGTTTCTAGAGGAAGAGTTGGCAATGGGCTGACAATTGCTCCAAAACGTTTCTACCAAGTATTACCATTCCCAAATTATTTGTGTTTAAAATTTTGACCTCCAACTGAAATCCAACTCAAGAGTTTGTGTGGAATCCAGAGAAACCAGAAACTCATTTAGAGGGCTAGAATAAACTGGGGAATATGAACAGAAGAAAGAACAATATTTCTTCTGAGTTTTGGCTTGCTGGCATAGCAAACACATTTGTTGATAAAAGATGTTTTTCAATAAAATGCCAAAAGTAATAAATAGGAAACTCTTCCCAGTGAATCTCTTAAGTAACTTCAGCAGGCAAGGGCAGGTAATTTAAGGGCTACTTCTCATAAGTCCTAAACTTCAAAAAAAAAAAAAAAAAAGCCCCCAAAACCCTACCTTATCTAATGTCAGTATATAAAAACTGGCCCAGGCAGTTAGAGAGAAAGCCATGTCCTTTAATGAATATGCTCAACATGTTATAGAAGGAATTTCCTTCTACGAAAGCTTCAGATCTATTTTTCCCCCCAACAATTATATTTTATTTGAATTGAGAAATTCTTCCTTTTATAAGACCATATGAAAGGTGTACCTGTTCCAGAATAGAAGCCAATGTGTAGCACTTATATAATATGGTTAATATCCACTAAGTGGTTAGTTCAGTTAATGACCAAAACAATTTGATCCCTATCAAAATAATGATCTATTTCACTGATGGCCATTTTCTTCAGTGTGGGACAAATGCACATGAAATAAATATTTCAACAACCAACAATTAACTTCAGGAAAACTGGAAACACAAAGGTTAGAACCAGACCTATGGACCTCCTGATGTGATACAATTTATGTTAAAATAAAAAGTGAATTCTTGCAACAAAATATTTTAAGTCAAAAATAATCAGACCTATAGATCTTATTTCTAGTTTTCATGAAATATAGAGGCTAGGAGAACAGATTAATCAAATCAACGTGAGAAAACATACTTCCAGAAGGTGGGACATTCTAAGTATAAGTGGCTTGGTAGTTTTTTTATAAGTCAGTGCCATGGAAAAAGAAAGTGTGACAGCTGTTGTAGATTAAAAGACTTCAGAGATTCCCACAAATAAGTACAATGTATAATCCTTGTTTAAACAAACCAAATGTAGAAGACATTTTGGGGACAACTGGAAAAAAATGTGACTATAGACCATGTATTAGGTGATATTAGAAAATAATAATTAGTTTTTGTTAAGTGCAATAATGATATTGTGGTTATGCAGGAGCATGTTATCTTTGGAGATGTAAACAAGCCTTTTGGAATGAGATATCGTGAAGTCTTTCATTTATTTTAAAATGTTTCTATCAAAAAACAATGAAAAAATATGGCAAAATATTAATCATAGATTAGATTTTGGATATATGGGTTCATTATACCATTTTCTCTAAGTTTGAAAGCTTCCAGAATAACAACTTTCTTAAAAGAATCCAAAATTTTATAAGCTATTAAATCCTAGTTAGAAAATCAGAAATAGATAAACACGAAAAAATTGGGATCAGATAAATGAAGAAATTATCAACTGCATTCTGATTCTCTCTGACAGCAAACCCATAACCTTACACACTGTTGAGCAAGCTCAAAAGAATGCAAAGATGAGAGGTGAAACATGGCCGATATCCTAAAATCCTTTGCAAAAGTTAATATGCTATAAACAGAAAAATGTTATCCTTCTGTACTGAAACATCTGAGCATGTCATTGGTGGTTTTACGATCTGAAAATAAGTGAGCATTTTTTAGAAAAATTCTGATTGAATTCATGAAATTCTTATTTATCTTATGCAAGAAGCCTTCTGAGACTTGAGTTCAAGATGTTTATATACTGTTACTGTCACAGATTTCAGGTCAGAGCTTTGTCCACCTGATGGCAGTTTGACAGAATCGCTCATTTTGTGTCCATGTAATTGGAAAGGAGGTCATTTGGATATCATCTTGTGGGATATGACCTTGATTCAACAGCAGCCTCCATGTAGGCTCTCTGAGAGGCTACAAAACAGAAGGGCTCAGGGATCAAATTAGGATGTGCAAATCACACAGTTTATGAAAACAACTGAAAGCACACAATGAGAAGCAAGAGGAAAGAGGTGGGGTAGGTGTAAAACCTTAGAACAGGGTCCAGTGGAAGAAGTATCACATTACCCGAATCTTGGATTAGGCAATGGTCCTGTCTCTGTCTCTTTGTCTCTCCATCTCTCTCTCTCTCTACTGCAACAGTCTTCCCCACTGACAGTGTGGTTATGAGACCGAAGTTGAAGTTCAAGGAAAGAAGGCCTCAAACAGAAGGGGCTCCCCAGGCTAATAGAAGACACTTCTTCTGTCAAAGAGACACAGGTAAGGTGTTCCCGGCTGCAGGCATAGCTCACTGGTAAGTCTACTGAATAGTCATGGGTTTTTATCTGCATCTTCTGCATTATCTGCATTTTCTGTTAGGACCACAATGGAACTGTACTCACTAATGGATGGTTGGCTTAGGAAAATGACATAGTTGTCAGCTATTTGTAATGATTATGACCTGGTCTTTCCAACCCTTTCTACCTCTTGGTAGCCTCTTCATTTTTTCCATCATACACTGCATTTATTCTTTCTTTAACATACAGGTTCCCAAATGCCTATATATTTAACGCGTCTTTGGAATTTGTTCAAGCAAGTTACTTACTCATTATCTGTAACCACAGTCACGAGGTTCGTTCCTATCTTTAAGCTACTAGCTTTATTATAACAGAGTAGTCATCAGGGAAATGCAAATTAAGATTGCAACGAGATACCAATTTACACATGTCAGAATGGCTAAAATCAGAAGCATGAGAAACCTAAGCCTCTGCTTTCCATTTTGGTGAACAGTTTGTGCATATAGAGAAGGTCATATTTATCATTTCCTTGAGTAATATTGGTCATCTGATAGTGATGACAACAATGGCAATGATATCCTACATTGAACCAAACTGTACTGGTAAGTGAGTTGATTACATAGGTAAACTAACAGAGAATGTACTGCTGCCATTTTACAGACAAGGATATGATCAGAAGTGAAATGACATTTCTTCATTTCAGACCACTGACTGGACCACATCCTTATGAATCATTTTCTTTATGACAAGGGGAGATAACTCACAGCTATTTCTTAAGACATTCATTTTTTAGCTCCAATTCCACATTTACCAAACAAATTTCCAATCTAGAACTTTATTTTCAATTTGCATGCTCAGTGTAGGCAGATCATTCTGGATAGTAGGATATTATCTAGCCAAATATGGTTTTTAGCCAACATTACTACACAGGGTCCTGATAAACTGTAAGTCCAATGGATACAGGAATCAAATCTGTTGGATTACTATTTTATCCTCAGAGCCTGGCACCGTGTTTGGTGCATTGTGAGTATTAAAAGGACACTTTGTGGAATGAATGAATGAATGAATGAATGACTAGATGAGCTAATGAGTAAAAAAGAAAAAAAACTTCAGGTGGAAGGCTGGAATTTCTACTTTTTTTTTTAAAGATTTTTATTTATTTGACAGAGAGAAACACAGCCAGAGAGGGAACACAAGCAGGGGGAGTGAGAGAGGGAGAGGCAGGCCTCCCGCCGAGCAGGAAGCCCAATGTGGGACTTGATCGCAGGTCTCCAGGATCATGACCTGAGCCGAAGGCAGTCGCTTAACCAACTGAGCCACCCAGGCGCCCCTGGAATTTCTACTTTTAAATGTATCCAGCAAACCAATATCAAAACTAATTCAGAAACTAAGTTATTCCATAGTGAGATGACTGATATTTCCTTTCCCTTGGGCTCTGGCTCTCTTTTCACTACCTGCTGGATGAAGATAGCCATCCTGGTAACCAGAGGTGGCTATTTCTGTCAGGGACTGACATGTCCTGCTGTGACCTGACGGGTTAAGTGATGAGCGACACCTGGTGTCATGAATACCAAGAAGCTCCTGAGACTGACATGAACCAAAGACCCAAGGTGCCCCAACCCAATGGGAAGAAAACACGTTGGTCTCTATTTGGAATCCTAACCTTTCTGCATAGCCACCAAAGTTGTGTGGACATAAAAAATTTCAGGGATAAAGCTGATTCACTTCCCACATTCCCCTGGATACATGCTATGGCCAGATGAGGATATAAATTTCATTTTAAAAAATGCCATGCTGTCCTCAAAATCCCTCCACTGACAAAGCCTGTCAGAGATCTGACTCTTCTTTTTGGCAAAAATTCTCTCCAGAGAGTCTCCAAATCCTCTCATATAAATGGACTTCAGGCAACTCGTGCCTCCAGTTCTTATGACTAAAACTTGGCAGTGAATATAGCAAAGGCTCTCTCCCTTTACTCCTTCCTCTCTTTCCCACCCCCAAACACCCCACTCAGAACAATCATTTGGGAATTTCGCTCATGCTTTTGATTACTGATCAACAGCAAAAGACAGCCAAAAAAAGAAAAAATGCTGGCAGGAGTGTAAACTATTACAACTGCTTCAGAAGACTGTCTGGCAATATCTGCTCAAGAGCAATATTTGCATACTCTATGACCCAGCAGTTCCATTCACTAGTATACAGAGAAAAGAAATGCATGTATGTGTTTATTACTTAAAGACATATGTGACATATTACAGTGCTATCTGTAATATGTCCAAAGAATAAACTACCCAAATGTCCTTCAAGAAAACCCAACTAAGGTATGTTACAATGATAGAATTATATGTAGCAATGAAAAGGAATAATTTACAACTATGTACAAAAATACAGATGGTTCTCACAAAACGTTGAGCAGAAGCCAGACACAAAAAGAGTACATAGTGTATTATTCCATTTATACACAATTCAAAAACAGATGAAACTAATCCGAATGGTTAGAAGTCAGGATAGTGGATACCCTTGTGGGGAGGGTAGAGAGTGGAAGCAACACTTCTAGTTCCTTTGAGGCTTCTGGCATTCTGGTAATATTCCATTGCTTTCTCGGGATGCAGTCATGCAGGTGTGGTTCAGTCTGCAAAACTACAGGGATGAACATTATGATTTATGTACTTCTGTATATGTAACATACCCCGATAAAAATTTGAGAAGATAAAAGGGAGCCAAAACAAAAAGAAATTTTATTCTCAATGAGAAAATATGGCAGCAGATATGCCATAGGGCGAACAATAAGTAACACTGAAATGGATGGAAGTGAAAAAGTGAACCATAAACTTCTTATATTTAAAGATGAGGTGCAATATCTTTTGCCTTGATAAATGATAAAACACCTCTTCCACCCCCCTCCCCTTATTTGGTACTTCCTTCCCTCCTCTTTATTTATATTGGATGTGAATTTTATATCATCCATATGACTATGCATTTTTATCAACATCGCTCTGAACAAAAGATGCTAGTAGTGGTTTTCAAACACACACTTTCCACACATACAAGCACAAAACAAAGGAAAATAAACAAAATCAAGGTTCTATTGTAACTGCTAATTTGTTACTCATTTTTTCTGCTAGAAAAAGAAATGGTGATTGTCAAGCCTCCCTAAGTATTTATTTGTCCCCTTTCTAGAAGAGAAGAATCGAAATGCTAAATCACTCTATGTGTAAGACATCAGTGTTCTCCTAAGAAGCATGAAGTCCAACAAAAGTGGAATGACATTTTCTTTCTTTGTGTTTACTTTGCTGCCTTGCCTGATTAATTTTCTAGTAAGAATAGGAGGGGAAGGAAGGGGCACAGCTGGTGTAGAAAGGATTAACCGGTCCCAGAATATCCAGGATTCCAGTGTGCTCAAGCTTACTATACCAGCTTATGAAGAATAAGACAATTTTGCCAAGACTTATGCATGGAAGATTAAAATACCCGTGTGTACCCCAAAGAAGTCAAAGAGGAATGGTGCAGCTGAAAGGATTTTCTGAGTTTCCTAGTATTGGCATGCTTTATTTAATACCAAAATTGTAAACTCTTAATCTTGAAAGGACCTTAGAGGAAACCGTCCCAGTGGCCACATTACATTGTTTTCTTCAATGCTGAAATATGCTTTTAGGAGAAGGTGCCACTTATAAAAAAAAAAAAGTCAAAATCTTCATGCAAACTTTCCTTACATGGCATATAGATCCCTGCAAACTTTTCAAAAATCAACCCTATTTTACTGTATTTGTCTTGGGCAAATATCAGCAGTTATAGCTCACAGATTAAAATAGACCAAGTTATTAACCTGACCCCAACCAAAAATAAATTCAGCTTCCTAGACATAAAAGATAGATACAAGTAAACACAGCAGGGCCCCTTAACCTTTCTCTTCTAGATGTTTCCAGGTGACTGACGAAAGATGGATTGTAAATGTACATTTGCGTTCAGGGAGCATTGCCATCTGCTAACGTTTCTCTGGTCTTATTGAATGGGTTGGCTATTCAATTCAATGGGTTGGCTACTCTATTTTTCCTCAAAAGACTTTCCCCTCAAAAGCCATTTCTTTTCCTTTAAAAAAGTTGAGTGATTTCAGTGTGCCTCACCGGACAGACCACTCTGGTGGATCTATCTAGCAGAATTATTTTCAGCCAGAGAAGTGCCTTTTGTAGCTGACTCTTCTGATGGGCCCTATTTTTAGTCTCAACCTTAAATGTGGGCCACTGTTCTCAGTCTTCGTTGAAAGAGGCAGAAACAACCACCAAAACAGATTACGGGTTTGGCACATCACGTACTGACTATTATTTACTTAAAAGCCAACCAACTTATCTTTTGTGAGGTGGTAGAATATGGGGCAAAATCTGTGGGACTTGAAGTCAGAGGACTGAGTTTGAGACCTGGCTGGGATGCTTATTCCATGGAGAAGACCCCACCTTCGCAAAACTTCAGCTTCTTTCAGTGTAAATGAAGAATGTTAGAAATAATTCCCAGCAGCACAGAGTGTTTATAAGGATTCAGTTATAACTGTATGCAGAACTTTGTAAATATGAGATATAAGGTACATATAAAGTGGTTGAGTAAACTTTTGTTGCCCTGATCATATATCCCTTTGACTCACACGTCACAGTGCATGCATGTGCTGTCGCTCCTGACCATGGACCGATCTCAGGCATCCCTGCTTCCCTGCCTCAGAGCTTTCCCTAGTGCCATGGGAATTCGCATCGGCATATGGGGATTCTACTGGGAATTGCAGGAAGGTAATGTTGCTCAGGCCAACCCTCAACTAACTGGTGGTAGAAGTGGGTAGAGAAAGGTCCCCAGCCTCCCCCTCCCTCTGTGAGAAGATTCTAGAGTGTCTTTTGTATAGTTTCCCAGAGGGTCCTGAGCAGGACTGAGCCCCCCAGTTGCCCACTGCAGTAACCTGTTTTTCAATATGACCTCTATTGGCTTTTGTCTCCATTTGTCTCAAGTTTTCCACTTTCTCACTTACATGGCCTCGGTTCACCTTCCAGTAAAATCCACGACCCAGGCCCTTATCTCAGGATCTGCTTTAGGTGTGGGAAAGGGCAAATTAAGAGTGGTGGTGGTTCTTGAGTGTGCCTGGGTAAAGTATCCCCTCCACCCCCAACTTGCAACCTCTCCAAACTAAAGGGAATATCATTCCCAGGGATCCTCAGGTTCCTGAGATGGACCCAGGCTTTTCCCACGTGTGGGTGAAGGATATGCGGCTGCTTGGAGTAGTTTGAAGGCTTAAGGCCCCATTTCAGCACCTGAGCTGATTACAGAATCTGTAATCTGAAGATTCTGTAACTGAATGCAGCAAGTCTCAAGACCAACTGCAAAGATTCACAAATGAGGAATGAGTTTTACGATGACTCTCGCTTGTTTTGTTGAATGTTTTAAATGTACTGTGGAGTGCAGATTATTTAGGTATTGTCCCCGTTTTTTATCTGTGCTAATTAATTATTCATGCATTTGATTCTTGTGCTTATTCAATGGAGAATATAGAGTGTTGCCTAAGTCTCAGATACAAGGCTAGGCATCCAGGATGCCTTGGTAAAGACCATGCATGTGGACCGTGTTCTCATATTCTCACAGAACTTAGATTCTCTTAGGAGAGACAAACAGTAAGCGACCCATCAGATAACCTGCATTTAATTGTAATCATGATAAGTGCCATGAAGGATAATGTCTAAATTTGACCAGACTCCTGAACTTCTAGACAGCAAACACGATGCAGATCGACAAAAGATAGATTTATCACTGCATTCTTAGATGTCTTAAAGTGGTTACCATACCCTTTACCTGTACAGTTTGATTTCCCACTTCGTAGAACAGTGGAAAAATATAGCACCGTGTGTTTCTGTTCTGCTACTCTAAACAGCACAAGGGCTGTCCATGCTATTAACTGGTTCCACAGAAGCTTTTCCTGCTGCCCATAGCGGCGGAATGAATTACCGACAGTGTTAATCTTCTCCCAAATAATTTAGCCCGTTTGCAATATAAAGCACTAAGTTTCACCAGTGTGTATTTACTACAAAAACCTCCCCTTTTGGCTTTCATAAAAGTTGTAGGAGACATCTGTTACCTTGTCCTGTCACCCTGTTTAGTGTTAAATATAATAGCAATGGTTTAATGTCATAAAACAGAGTGAGGAAGATGGGTGAGACTCAAATATAATCAATGTACTGCAATTCTACTTAGGTGAAAATTTATTGCTAAGACACCTTTTTAAGAGCTGCTTTGGTTATCTAATATTGATCTCAAAATGATTAAGAAGTGGAACACTATTGATCTTTAAACAACAACAACGAAAAAATCCTCTTAATGAGAGTAAGAACGGGATTGCAAAAAAATTTAGGTCATAGAAGAAGATTTTAATGGTCTCTATTAGCTCCTAGAGTTGAATTTGCAAGCTCTATCGTTCTTTTGCTTAGGTTGGAAATTCTAACAAGGTGAAAAGTCCAGTTTGTTAACTGTGGAATCAAAGACATGTGTATAAATGGTGGTATCTTTAAAAAGCATGTAATAGAACTGGATTTTACTATGACCACCAGCAAATGAGATAGAAGATGGCTAACTCAATCACTAAATCTTAGACAATGACTGGGGACGGGGAGAGGTGTACCATGACTCTTCTTAGTTCTTGATTCCTGAATTACTTTTGGTCATGCCTGTATCCTGATATTCCTTGAGCTAGAGTGACCCACAGAGTCCTTCTTGCTGCTTTAAAGCCATTTCATATTCCTTGGAGGAAATGCCAGAGAACTCATGGTATTTTGTCGGTTTGTGTTTAAAAACATAAACTTTGCAGATAATTGAAATTTATTCCATTAATAAAGCAATTAATCCATTTTTCTAAAAATGTCCTTGCCCTTCTCTCCCCAAAGAAGGAGGTTTTTCAGGCTCTACTCTATTTCAAATAAAGGCCCTCTTCATTAGGAACTTGTTTGTACAACATTTTAAACACCTTTATTTATCTATTTCCTCCATGAAAGCGTCTTCATTCTATGACTAAGGACTCTGAATGGGCTCTTGTGCTTTATTTTTACCTTATATAAATGTTGGGCTCATTCTTTGGGAACTAGCATGAGAATATTTTTCTCTTCTTCATTCTTATCCACAATCATCCATTCTTCTAAGCTGTCATTCGGGGTCATTTATTTATTTATTTTTTGACATCCCAGTGCTAGCCAGGTACACAAATTCTTATCCTTGACTGGACCTTTTACTCATAACAAATTCTACAACCACCCTCTCAGTGAAAATAAAGAAACTTAGACAAAACCCAATTGCATTGTTTTATAATTCAATTCCCATTTCTTTGTATGACCTCTATGCCACTTGCTGAATTCCAAAGGCATTTTTCTTTAAGATTTTATTTATTTATTTGACAGAGAGAGAGATCATAAATAGGCAGAGAGGCAGGCAGAGGAAGAGGGGGAAGCAGGCTCTCTGCCAAGCAAAGAGCCCAATGTTGGACTCGATCCCAGGATCCTGAGATCATGACCTGAGCCGAAGGCAGACGCTTAACCCTTTGAGCCACCCAGGCACCCCAAAAGCATTTTTTTTCAAAGCAGCCATTGACTTAAAACAAATCTTTCTTTGCCACACTCTCCTAGATTTCAATGCCAGTGATAAACTGTGGAAATTTAAAATTCTCACCTTTCCTAAATTACCCCGTCTCTGTACAGATATATAAGTTAATGTGCCGTCTATATTCACACTTTGCTTTATGAAGCTGGAAAAGTCAAATAAGGTGAAGATGGTAGCTGAGAAAACAAAGTTTCACAAGGAAATGGCAATTTTATAATCTTAATTTTACTCAGTTCATACTGAGGAAAGTTTACCTTTCACCTGAGATAATAGTATTTACATTTATGTGTTTGAGCCATGTGTTGTATTAGCTATAAGGAGTTTGAAGCAAAAAAGAAGGCAGGTCTACCACAGGCTTTGTTTCCTCTCTGCGGAGGACTTGGTAATAAAATTGGCCATACTCAGTGTTCCAGTTTCAAAGGACATCTGCACTTGCTAATTAACATTTCATCACCAGGCTTTATCATTCTGGCCATCCATCCTTTACCAATTCAAAAGGTGTGCTTTTTGCTTTCTGAAGGATTTGATTCTTAAATTGGAAAGCAAAGTGCATTTGGCTTTATTAAAAAATATTTGAAGAGGTACTTTATTATCTGAGCATTCATAACTTATTGTTATCTATCTTTCTGTTATTTATACTTATTAGCAAATTTCTGCCACTCTAAATCGCAGCTGTTCATATGCTCAATATAATTTCATTCACATCATGTTCAATATATATTAGTCTAAAATTATAATAACAATAATGATGAATACAATTCTAAGTGACTGCCAATCTAATAGTAAATATTTTGCTTCTGTAATATTCCCTTCTTTGGGTCTCTCTTTTCCAATACCATGGGGCACAGTATGGGCTATCTAAAACCATTCTAAATTCCAAGTTAGCTCAGCATTACACATTTTTTAAGTGGATTCTGATTTAAAGGACATCCTGATAAAAACTGTAGATGAGAGGAATCATTCACAAAAACAGGAGATTATTTAAGTGAATGTTATGATTAGAAAGTCCCTTGGTAATGACATCAGAATTTGAGAGAGGAGATTAACAAAACCTACTAAATAAATGTCATCCATTTAAAGAGGAGGAAGCTTTGTTTTGATTTTAGTGGTTACTATATGGTAAGAATCCAAAAGAGTTGAAAAAGAAGAAACCAAAGAAATCTTCATCTTCATCCTATTGCTTCTCAAAGGCAGGAGAAATCAGCAGTATCTGAGGCACACGGTGGGAGGAGACAACATTCCCAAGATCAGTTAACCAAGGGGCCTACAGGCTAGCCGACCTCTCTGAGGCTGGCATCACTAAAACCTTCACCAGAAGGTTTTGCTCCAGATAGCTCTCACTCTTGCTGACAGTTCCGGCCTCTTTCTGGTAGAACCATTCTTTTTTGTCTGTGTGTTTTGCTCAAAGGAAATGGCTTACCCTACAGGAAGATATGTTGCCAAGGACTCATAATCCATAGGAATGTCAGTGATGCCCTTGTGTTAGAAACTCGGAGAGACGATCTTGAATAATGCCCTCCGCTTCGTGTGTGTGTGTGTGTGTGTGTGTGTGTGTGTGTGTGTGTGTGTGTAAAACTACAATGACCTCAGGACCAATGGGAGGAGGGCAGCTAGAATGTATGTGAGAGGGAAGGAGTGTAGAAGAGTGACAAAAGAAACTTCCTCAAGTTGATGTTGCTGATGTCCCACTTACTTCTATTCCTTCCTGGCTTTTCACTGCTCAATTTCCAACTGTCAGCCCCTGAGTTCCTTTGCCTAAGAAAGTTCTTGGATCTTCACAGCCTGCTTCGTCCACCTTTGGGACAAACTTGAAGTGCCCGCAAGTGTCATCCTGGCGGCCCCTCTCCCTACCGAACCATCATCGTCGCATGCTACATAGAGCCCTCAGCCAATGGTGGACAGCAGCTGGCCTCTAGCTACACGAGTTCTTTGATACTTCTGGTGGGTTACCTCTAGGCTATCTATTCTACGCTGTTTCCTGGAGTTTTCTAATAGGCTTATGTTCTAGTTTGATGAATATCCTGGTCATAAGCACAATAAGATATACCACCAAAATAACAAGCAAAACTTTCAAAAAGGAAGAGGAAAACTACTATCTGAAGATACATGCCCTACCTAAGAAAATCAACTGAAAACCTTTTGAATTTAAGAGCTCCATAAAATGTCAGGATAAAGATAAATACACAGAAATAAATCACTTGCATACATGCCAGAAAATAGTGTTGAAGTTAAAAAAATTAAATCAATAAGAACACCTGGGTGGCTCAGTGAGTTAAGCCTCTGCCTTCGGCTCAGGTCATGATCTCAGGGTCCTGGGATTGAGCCCCGCATCGAGCTCTCTGCTTAAGAGGGCGCCTGCTTCCTCCTCTCTCTCTGCCTGCCTCTCTGCCTATTTGTGATCTCTCTGTCAAATAAATAAATAAAACCTTTAAAAAAATTAAATCAGTAATAGTATCAAATATCATAAAACCCTAAAGGCACAGTTCTAACATGAAAAAGTAGAACCACTATGAATAAGACTGAACAAGACAGAATATTTGAATAAAAAGAGCAATATACCATACTGCTGAATGAGAAAATTAAATGCTTTAGAGATTGCATTTCTTACCAAATTCACTTAAAGGTTTAACTTCGTCCAAATCAATACCTTAAGAGACTCTTAACTCTAAGAAACAAGATGAAGGTTGTTGGAGGGGAGATTGGTGGGGGGATGGTGTAACTGGGTGATGGGCATTAAGGAGAGCACTTGACAAATGAGCACTGGGAGTTGTATGCAACTGATGAACCATTAAATTCTACCCCTGCAACTAATAATACACACATGTTAATTAAATTGAATTAAACAATTAAAAACTAAAAAAATTCACATATTTGTAAATTGACATAATTGTTCTCAAATGTGGCCAGAAGATTAAAAGAACAAATAAAAAATATAAGAAAATCATGAAAATTTCAAAAGTTAGCATAAAGCTACCTTATTGAGACAATATGATATTGGAAAAGGGATGGAAACATAGATCAATGGAATAGAATGGAAAGCCCAGCAGTAGACCACAGAAATATACTCAACTGATTATTCAATTGAAAGTTTTACAGAACCAATTGTAGATCCATATGCACTTGTAAGAAGTAACACAGATATCCCAGTTTCTCCCAATGGAAACATTTTACAAAATTATACCAAAATATCACAAGAATGTTGATATTAATAGGATCTATCAATCTTATTTAGATTTCCTTAGTTTTACTTGTATTCATTCGGGTGTGTTGTATGTATTAGTCCGATACAAGTTAATCACTTCTGTAAGTTCACATATCCACTATGAATCAAGATATAGAATAGTTCAGGGGTGCCTGGCAGGCTCAGCTTGTAAAACATGTGACTCTTAATCTCAAGGCCATGAGTTCAAGCCCCAGTTGGGTGTAGAGCATACTTAAAAGAAAAAAAAAAGATACAGAATAGTTCAATCACCAAAGAATTCACAAAAGTTGCCTCGTATAACCATAGCAACCTCTCTCCTGTTGCCACTTTCCACATCATGCCTAAATCCTGGCAGCCATCTATCACCATACAATGCTGTTATAATTTTATGGACTATATTCCTTATATTGTACTTTACTTCTCTGTGACTTACGTATTTTTTTAAAGATTTTATTTATTTGTCAGAGAGAGAGAGACCACAAGCAGGGGTAGCAGCAGGCAGAGGGAGAGGTGGACTCCCTACTGAGCAAGGAGCCCAATGTGGGATGACGCTTAACCAACTGAGCCACCCAGGCATCCCTGTGACTTACCTATTTCATAACTGGAAGTTTGTAGCTCTTAATCCCCTTCATCTACTTCACCTATCCCCCACCCACCTGCCGGCAATCAGGAAGCTGATGGCCTAGCCTGGGTATGAGCATTAGCAACTGAGTCTTCAGTTGGTACAGCAGATTGGGTGCATAGAAAAAGTGGCTGCTGGAGTATCTGGGTGGGAAGACATATTGCCAAGGATGCCAGATTATCCTTGAAATACAGTGACTTAATTAATGCAGTAATGGCACATCCTGTGTGTTCTACACAATGCCCAAGTCAACTGAGAAAGTTGTCTCTGGCAAGTCACTGAGTTTTCAACCAATAAGGGACTGGTAAATTGTTTATATTGCAGCCCCCCCACATGAAGGTTTCAAACAGGACTTGGCTTGTGGGGACACTGCATGTCTGGCCTAACCTGATTTCCCTTATTGCAGCACAAACCAGGCCACCACCATTAGGGGCTGAGAGAAGCTGAGTACCATGTCTCATCAAATAGACAGTGATCGGAGGTCACGCTTCAAAGGTCATAATATGCAATACTGGGCAAAAGATCATGACAAGGAATGGAAGTTCCAACTTCCTTATAAGCAGCAAGTTTAACAGAAAGGAAAAAGTGGAATATTAAAGCAGCAGACTAACCTACTAATAAGTAAAATCACCTTCACCAGGAAGACTAAAGTACCGTCCCAGGCTTTAATATCTTCTAATAATCAACTAGTAAGGCCTGCTGTCCCATGGACCAGACTGGGGACCCCTGCCAAGACAACCAATGCTGTTAAAGGTATGAGTCTCAGGAAATAGTCATTGCCCTGACTGTCAACATAGATCAACAGGTTATGCTGCTGAGAAAAACAAACTTCATCCTGCCTGGGAAAGGCATTATCTACTGAAATTTGCAGTGGGATATCCTGCTGGGCCAGCCACCAAACAAGCCACTTTTGTGCTGATGAAAGTCCTTGCACTTGGGGCACACATGGAAGAGGGGGACATATAAGATTTAAGAGTTGGTTATGAGGGATGGAGTGTTGGAGTCCATTAAGAAGACCTGACTATGAACTGATCCTCAAGCTGGACCTGAGTGATCAAAGGCTCCTTTCCCCCCTCCCCTGTCTTTGGAATATACAATTTGCTTACCATTTCCACCATGGGGACTAGTCCAAGGACAGAGCCTTGAGAGAATAAGGTGTTCCAGCTGGATGGCACACACAACTAGCCCAGTTAAGGCCTCTATAAAATTTAAGATTCTTGCCAGCAGGTGCAGAGATCCACTTGCCACCAAGAAGAGGCCACCTCAGGAAGTTCCCTTGCTTAATAAAACTGCCACTTACCAACCTGAATGAGCTTGCCTCTTCCTTCACTCTCTTCCTGCCCTCTGTGTATAGGGGGCAGTTTGCACACCAACAACAACACTAGGAATGAACTTCGATGTTGGAATGAAAACTGTGATAAATTAACATAACAATACTACAACTATATGACACAATCTCACTGAAAGGGCCAGGAAAAAAGGAACTGACTTAAATAACTTTGGGAAATAATGTCCTGGCTGGAAAAACTGTAAGGTTAAAGACAAAAGGAAATGTATGGAACCACTGTAGCCCAGTTGATTAATTGGTTTCTCACAAGGATATGTGTTAATAATTCTCTTAAAGTGCTTCACAGGTATACTGGAGTTGAACAAGTAAATAAATTGGCAGTGGGTGGTGAGAGTTAAGTTCTTCACTGTTGGTAAGAACACTGGTAGGCAAGAACTGAAAGCTAGAATAATCCATGGAGTGATGGATTAAAGTTGGAGATAGCAGTATGAATTCATGTTTAGCTTAATATAGGTACAGGTGGATAGAGACAGAAACAGGTCGAGTTGTGTATACATGTGGGTGAGCACACAGGGATATAGTTCCCAGCTTCGTCTGCTGAGAGGACCCAGAAGCAATGATACTCCAGTAGCAACAAGCACATCCAGAACCCCTATCTTGGCTTCTAAAGACCATTTTCCAATAAAAATAACCAGGGCTACTTGTAGAAAGAGCTGACTCTAGGGCTATGGTAGGGAAGTACAAAACCGACCTGAAGCATGTCGTGGTTCCAACAAGCCGGGAAGCATTCAGAAAGCAAAATCATGAAATCATGCTGAAAGAACACAGGAATCAATCTGAAAGAGCTTCCAATGTCCAGAGATGGCATAATTTAAGCAACAGTATCAACAATAGAGTGTTGGATTCTAACACAAACTACAAAAGAAATATATGAGTCCTCACTGATACAAATAAGCAATTGAATAAATACATAAATGGTGAAGAAGAAATAAACCTTCCTTCCAAAAGAATCCCAGATATTATTATGTAGATGTTCTCTACTCTAGGAGGTGATTCATTCTTACTATCCTCTCCCCCTACCATTGAGTGTGGCCTGGTCTTACTGACTTGCTTCCAAAAAGTAGAGCATGGAAAAGGGAAAAATAGTAATTCTACTACAATGCTACCTTAAACTAGTGAACTAGATTGACACGTTCGGTATTAGTCATATCATTAATATTAAGTGATCCCTGACCTCACATGATGGGAAAAGTACTTTATGTCTGACTTTTTTTTTCTCCAAACCCAGAACCCCAGTCTAATCGTGGGGGAGAGCATAAGAAAAACCCTAATTCAGAGGTAATCTGCAAAACAGCTCACCACTACTGCTTACAACTCTCAAGGTCATAAAAAATGAGAAAAGACTAAAACCATCATAGACCAGAGGAGACTAAGGAGACATGACAATTATGTAAAACATAGTTTCCTGGATTGGATTCCATAGCAGAGAAAAGACAATCATGGAAAAATCTGAGTAAATCTAGGAAAAAATCATGGAGGTACTAAGTCATAAAATATACCCTTTACCAGCAATATGAACCACCATTAATTTAGCCTTGGTAAATTTTAACTTAATGTTATGAACTCTATTATGGAATATTTACCAATGAAAACTCTGTAATTAGTGTTCTTAAAGGACTTCATATATCACAGTTATTAACCGAAACTGCTATAATTTATATTGCCTCCACTAAATGGAATATTTCCACTAGTTCCAAAGGAGAATATTCACCTAGCTCTCAGGTTGGCATCTCATCTTTATTTTTCATTTTCTCTCTCTCTGGGGGTGTTTCTCATTTTCTTTTCATATACCTCTTGTTTTCTCTCTTTCCTGTTGTGTTTGGTCCCTTGGACACTCTATTCTGCCTTATAACCTCATTTTATTTATTAGATGGGTGACTTCCTCTAGAATTATATAAATAGTGTAATCACCAAAGATCTTTCAGCCTCTTATTTGTTACTGTGAATCTACAATCACATTATCGGAGACTGCTGAGCACAACGGATGTTATTATCTGCAGGGAAAGCAAAGAGAACCTTTGAAATCATGTAGTCCTATTTCTTTTCATTCTGGGAACTTACAAAAATGCAAATGGCTGTTTGAAAAATGGAAAAATAAAGTCACCATATATTTACATTTATTCACTAGCCACCTAGTAGGGGAAATAGAGGAAATCTTTTCCTACTTGCCTCTTGTCTGCTGTGATCTTCTCTGTCCTATGTTTTTCCTTCTGTGAAATAAGCAATGAGGTGATTTTGACAAAGCACCTGTTTCTCATCTACACTATCTAATGTTATACCTGGTACACATGCTTCGTACTGTGGTTTCCAGACCTCCATCTATTGTTCTTTAGACCTGTTCTTAGGTGGACAGAGAGTAAGAATTTTTTTTTCAACAAGTTAAAAATTTCAACTAGACTGCAGTCTAAAAATATATAAAGAAAGTTAATCTTGATCATCTGGATGACTACTTCATCACCCAGTACTGCCAAGGAGTTCTAGGAACCAAAATTGTTTATCATTATGTTCACAAGGCCAATTATATTAATACCTGCTGCATGGGGGGCTTTTTATGGAGGTTCGGTGGAAAACTGAGTCATCAAATAGCTCTCAGGGTATAAGTCTCATCAAACAAAAGCAGGAAGAGCCAGTGACTTCACTGCACAGTTGTTTCTTTCTTTCACTTTTTTTTCTAACAGAAGAGGACAAAAATAGTGAGTAGTAAACCTGCAATAATTGTTTTTAATTTTTCAGGATCAGATTTTGGAGTGCAGAATTAAATTGATTATACCATCGAAGTAAAGGATTTCTGACTTAAAATTAGATCAGCATTAAAATTGAAAAACTGCATTAGTAAAAATAGCAATGAGACATATGATGGTCCATCAACCTCCATATAAAAAGAATCAATTAAACAAAAATAATGAAACATTCAAATAGATCTGCCTATTTTTATCAAAACCAACATCATCAGTTTCATTTTAGGGAACCATCCTTGGTCTTATTAAGTTAATATTTTAGTTTTATTTATTTTATTTTGTGGTTTTTTTGTTTGCACTTATAATTCATTATTATTTAACAAGTGAAAGGGTTTCTATTTAGTTTTATGGCTACACAAATTTTAGAAGCATTTCCAATAATGTGACAAAGAGTATAAGATGTTTTAGGACCCTGGGGGAGATTAAGGAACAAGAGTGGTATGAACAGCGGTTTTAGGTGAGAGGTGGCATTCAGGACTAGATAGGGGAGATTGAATTCAACAAAGGAAGAAATAAGAAAGCATCGACAGAAAATTAATCTGTCATCATTATACAGAGAGGAGTGGAATGGGGATAGCATAGAGCCAGGGAAGAATGGTATTACAGAAATTTGGACACAAGGTGATAAACATCTATATGAGATAATGACAAAAATAATAGAGAAAAAGACATTTTAGGCATTGCATCATGAAGCTACATGAAATAAAAACACAATTACTCTGACTAGATCTTTGTGTTTCTTTCTTTTCCGCAGAATAAAGGATGGTCATCCTGGAGCCAAAGCAAGACCTCAGTACTAAGAGACCAGTGGCTTGGTGCTGGGTCTGATACCTACTTACAGGCATTCACAGAGTCTTTGTGGTCTCAGTTGTCTTATCTATACACAAAATGGATTAGCTGGAAGGGTGGATTTCAAATACCATCCCACTTGCCCCCACTTTTGGAAACTTTTATTCTAAGATACCGGACATCTTACATAAAACTCAAAAAGTTGAGACAGAGAAAAGCAGCTCAGAAGTTCATAAAATGTCTACATACATCTACCACATGATCCATCCATTCTAATCTTAGGTATTTGTCCAAGAAAAATGAAAGCATATGTCAGTACAAAGACTTGTATATGAATTTTATAGTGGCTTTATTCATAAGATTAAAAAACTGAAGACAACCAAGATGTCCACCAACAGAAGAATAGATAAATAAACTCCGATAGGCCCATACAATGAATATATTATTTTTGACAATGAATATACTATTCAGCAATAAAGAGAAATTTTTCTATTGATACACACAACAACATGGGTGAATCACATAGTAACTATGCTTAATGAAAGAAAGTCACCACAAGAGAGTACATATCATATGATTTAGTTTGTGACACTCCAGAAAATGTGAACTCTTCTATACGGACAAACATGAGATCAGTGGTTGCTTTAGGATGGATAGAGAGATGGGAGAGGAAGAATTACAAAGGGAGTACCAGGAAACTTTGGGGGGGAGTGGGTGTATTCATTATCTGGATTGTGGTGATGATTTCAAGGTTGTATATATGTCAAAATTCATTAAATTTAACACTTTAAGTATGTGTAGTTTGTATGTCAATTACATCTCAATACAGCTGTTCCCCCTAAATAGAGAAATCTTGACAGTTGATGCCTGGTAGCTGGCCTAGTTACTTCCAGTTAAGACATGGTGTTCTTCTGCTGGACAAAAACAATATTGCAGGATATCAACCTCAGACAAGAACCCCCCCCCTCCCAAATGACTATGATGGAACAAAATAAGAGAAACACCACCTCATACTCCATAACAATGCCTGAACAGACATACTAACAGAGACATTGGGCAATCACAGAAAGACCAAACACTACACCTTCTCGGTCAGCATGAGCGACAACTGCTTCTTAAGTGAATACTCTAGCCCCATTCTTTTCCTCCTACGTCTTAGATAAAAATTAAGATATCCAACCATTGAATTGCCCCAGATTCCTGACAGTAGTCAATTCAAAAAAGGCCCTTGCTTCCTGAATCTTCCTACAAAAAAACAACAAAAACAACAACACAACAAAAAAACCCCCACCCAAACACAAGCCTCAATCCTGTAATAAGCAACCACCCCCCTTTTTCATTTTCTCTTTCAGAGAATCTCCAATGTTTTTCTGCAGTGTGCAGTTCCCTAGCCCCCCAACCCCCACACTTGCTGCAATGATAATAAACTTGTTTATTAACTAAAATATTTCCTGGTGATGTTTAGTTGGTAGGCATAGCACAAAAACCTGACAGTAGAGTTCTCTTAAGTGTGGCACCTCTCTCCTACGTCTGCCATTCTCGCTGCCCCTGAGGAGCACTCTGGAAGCTCCTGAGGCAGAAAATCCCTAAAGATAAACTAAAATCCATATTTTCATGGTGTTGATGATGATAATCTTGGTCCCTAGAAATAATGAGTCTTCATTCAGCTTTTTTATATTCTTTTTTTTTTAAGATTTTATTTATTTATTGAGAGAACACGGAAGAGAGACACAGAGTGCGAACACACAGGAGTAGGCAGGGAGGGGCAGAGGGAGGGGAGAAACAGACTCCCAGCTAAGTAGGAAGCTGGATGTGGGGCTCGATGCTGGTACTCAGGGATCATGACCTGAGCCAAAGGCAGACTCTTAACCGACTGAGCCACCCGGGCGCCCCCTTTATTCAGCTTTCTTTTTTAAAGATCTTATTTATTTATATGACAGAGAGATCACAAGTAGGCAGAGAGGTAGGCAGAGAGAGAGGAGGAAGTAGGCTCCCTGCTGAGCAGAGAGCCCCATGTGGGCCTCAATCCCAGGACCCTGAGATCATGACCTGAGCCAAAGGCAGAGGCTTAACCCACTGAGCCACCCAGGCACCCTTTATTCAGCTTTTTGATGGAAAAGGCCTGGCATGTCCCTTTTAACATCGATTTTAACATCAGTATTGTGTCTGAGAATGGTGACCAACATAGACAGAGGCTGTTATTTATATAGAGAAATCATTTTGACATCTCCTCAAAAGTTTAAACTATGCTTGGTTTATGGCAGTGGGGAGAGAAATTCCATTTTTGCTGACTTAAAAGAGATTGATAAATGCTTTCCCCCTGCTATTTTCCTGAGTTATTTCTGTCCCTGGATTCTCATCTTGAATAAGCAGACAGGGAACTAAGATGAAGAACAGACTCGAATATTTGGGATGTTTTCCAGAATGCGCTGGCCAATGATGGAAAACTGTGATAGGGCAAAGAAAAGTTCCTTCGTGAGAGGTATTTTTAGAGCTTTAAATATACGCAAATGTCAAACTCACTTCTTTAAAAGGCAAGCGTATGTATGTAGAAACTTCCTTTCCTGTCCTACTAAAATGCTAAAAGAAATTTACTATCTGCCTTCTAATCTATGTTGACACTTTAAAGAGTTCTAAAAAGGAAATTTTACATCATTTTTTGTTGTTTAAATATGTATAACAAGTAGCACAGTGATAGAAGCCAAAGACTAAAAGAATCTTGAAGCTGTGAAAGCAGCTTTTGATTTGTGGCTACAATTCTTTGCTTTTAGGATAAAGGGGGAAGAGGCTCCGACATGGTGAGAACAAAAGAGAAAAATCATCTTCCCATATTATATTCACATGACGAAGCATGGCAGTTTTGATGCCATCACCTGTATTTGGGGACTGGGGCTCAGCTGGGGAGAGATGGTGTCTTAAGGCTGGGAAAAACACAAAATATCAATTCAGTTAGAAACCCACGCCTTGGAGTCAGGAGGCTAAGATTCTTATCTTCGCAAAGGTACCTGCAACTATACCAATTTCGGAAAATTCACAAAACCTCCCTAAACCATAATGTCATTTTCTGAAAAATGATATCTGCTTCAAATGGGGCCCGTCAGAATTACATAAAATAATGGATAAAAAGCTCTTAGCATAGGCCCTGCCACACTGTAGGTCTGTATCAAGATTGACTACTATTATTACCAGTGCTACTATTTGCTGGAAAGAGCTGTAATTATATTCTAGTACTGAGCACTCTTTTTTATTTACAACACAGTAATACACATATCTGAAAAAGTAAAATATTACTAAGAGTTTATAATTCAACACCCTTCTATTTAATTCCACACTGATTCTCTCTCCCCAGAGGGAACAACTCAAGTCTTCTGGCTGTGATTTTTTTTTTGGTATTTATTTTCAAAGTTCTAAACAACATAAAATGCTGCTATGTATTGATTTTTCCATTTTCAAACACTGTATATGAATTCTTGTGATCAAAACTTAGAATTTTATATTCTTACACAATTCCACATTAAATGCCTATTCTGCTAACAGAATGATATCCTATTTTTAACAAATTGAGTATTCAGTTTATGTTATCATAACTGAATATATATTATTCAGAATTAAACCCTTGTCTATGATAATCACATTTCCCTTCTTGTACACCTTTGTGTTGCCTGGAAGTTAGTATAATTACCATATTTGTTACTTTGTTTCGCATTCTGTTTACCTATCAATAATTCTTTGCACACTCACTGATAAAACTATGAAATTCCTCTAAATTCAGTCAAATGTATCAGCTTCTTTCTCTGAAGGGGTAGTGGAAAGGGGCATTACTTGAAGACCTCTCTCTTTTTCCTTAAATCCTCATCGTGTGCTTTTCAGGCGTGCTGCACTGCTGTCATCATTAACACATCCTTTCTCCATAATCCTGACTCGGCTATGTTTGCTCCTTTGATACATAGACCCCGATTTTTTCTCCTTATTGGGTTATTCCCTCATTTGGTTTAAAAATTTATTTATTTATTTGAGAGAAACAGAGAAAGAATGTGGGGAAGGGGAGTGCAGAGGGAAAGGGAGAGAGAGAATCCTCAAGCAGACCCACCGCCAAACACAGAGCCCAACTCAGGGCTTGATCCCTCCACCCTGAGATCATGACCTGAACAGAAATCAAGAGTTGGATGCTTTACTGACTGAGCCACCCAGGTGCCCCATCACTCATTTGGTTTAGGCACACTTTCTAGGAGCTTTCTGGAGAACTTCGGTGTCCAAATTGGTATTAATTTTATCTTTAAGTTTGATTGATAATTTGGCTCAAACTCCAAGAGCCCAAGAACCCCAACTTAGAAATCATTTTTCGTCAAAATTTCAAACAAATTGCTCAGTGTCCTTTAGTTTCTACTTTTACTCTGGAGAAATCTAAGGCCATTTTGAGCCTTAGCATACAATCCGTTTTTTTTTTTTCCTCTGAGAGTTTTACTTTTTTTTATTTTTTTATTTTTAAAGATTTTATTTATTTGACAGAGAGAAACACAGCCAGAGAGGGAACACAAGCAGGGGGAGTGAGAGAGGGAGAAGCAGGCTTCCCGCCGAGCTCGGAGCCGGATGTGGGACTCGATCCTGGGTCTCCGGGATCACGACCTGAGCCGAAGGCAGTTGCTTAACCAACTGAGCCACCCAGGTGCCCCTCCTTTGAGAGTTTTAAAGCCCATCTTTGTGCCCATGGCGTTGTGAAATTTTATAATATTATATCTTAAGAGAAGTATTTTTCTAATATAAGCATTTAATGGGATAAAATTCCCTGTAAGCATAACTTTAGCTGTGTCCCATAAATTTTGATACATTGGGGGTGCCTGGGTGGCTCAGTTGTCAAGCGTCTGCCTTCGGCTCAGGTCATGAAGTCTTGGGATCAGAGCCCCACCTCGGGCTCCCTGCTCAGCGGGAAGCCTGCTGCTTTTCCCTCTCTAGCTGTGTTTCTCTCTGTCAAATAAATAAATAAAACCTTTTAAAAAATTTTTTGACACATTGTATTTTTGTATTCATTCAACTCAAAATATTTTCTAATTTCCCTGAGACTAACTCTTTGATTCCTGGATTATTCTTTAATTTATTATTATTTAATTTAATAACAGTTATTATTAAATTATTCTTTAATTTACAAGCATTTGGAAAAGTTCTTGTTAGCTTCTGTTATGAATTTTTAATTTAATTCACTACAGACAAATATCATACCTGGTAGGATTTCCATTCTTTGATATTAAGGTTTGTTTTATGCCCAGGATATGATCTATCTTGGTGAATATTCCATGTGCACTTGAAACAAATGTGTACTATGCTATGGAAGGGAGTGTTCTCTAAATCCCAGTTAGATCCAGTTGGTTGATTGTATTGGTCAATATCTTTGGTGATTTTTCTGTTGACTACTTCTATTACTGAAGGAGAGTATTGAAATTTTCAAGTGTAATTGTACATTTTTTGACTTCTTCTTTTGGTTCTGTAAATTTTTACTTCATGTATTTTGCAGTTCTGTTTTTAAAGAAGTACACGCTTAGAACTGTATCTTCTTTGTAAATCTACTATCAATAGATAATCTACTTCTGGTCCCAGATTCTTTGTGCTAAAGTCTACTTTATCTGATATTTACATAGTCACTCCAAGTTTTTTTGTTTTTTTTTTTTGACTAAAGTTTGCATGATATATTTTTCTCCATCCCTTAACTTTTAATATATTATGTCAGATTTGAAATGAGTTTCTTGTAGACTGCATATGGGTTACTTTTTTAAAAAAAATCTAACTCTAAAACCTTTTTTAATGAACACGTTTAGAGCATTTACATTTTACCTAATTATCAATATGTTTGGATTTAGGTTTACTGTTTTATTTTTTTTTCTGTTTGTTCCCTCTTTACCTGCTTTTTTTTTTTTTTAGTTATTTGAGCAATTTTTAGTTTCCACTGATTGTGATTTTGACTACACCTCTTTATATAATTTGTTTCATGGCTGCCCTGGGAACTACAATATACATACTTAACTTTTCAGTCTACTCAGAACTCAGTGTTTTAGGGTGCCTGGGTGGCTCAATGGGTTAAGCCTCTGCCTTCAGCTCAGGTCATGATCTTAACGTCCTGGGATCCAGGCCCGCGTCAGGCTCTCTGCTCAGCAGGGAGCCTGCTTCCTCCTCTCTCTCTGCCTGCCTCTCTGCCTACTTGTGATCTCTTTGTCAAATAAATAAATAAAATATTTTTTAAAAAAGAAATCAGTGTTTTAGAACTTTAATAGGAATATACAAAACTTATGTCCATGTAGGTCCCTTTATCCTCCTCTCTGGGTATTACAGTACATATGTTACACTACCTACATTGAATTCTCCATCAGTCAATGTTATAATTTTTCTTACAACTATTAAATATGTGGCAAAGAACTCAACAGGAGACAGTCTACCATCTTTAGCAAATACATGCTATTTCTGTTACTCTTTCATCATTCTGGATGTTCCAAGTTTCCTTCCGTTTTGTCCGTAGAATTTCCTTTAGAAATGATTTCTGGGTAGATCTGTATACATTCTCTTATTTTTCCTTCATCTGTTTTAATTTCACTTTCATTCCTATAAGGTATTGATACTGGATGCAGAATTCCAGGCTGGAAGCCATTTCTTTTAGTGCTTAAAAATGTTGTGCCACTTCTTCCTTCAGTAGTTTCAGATGAGAAATCCACAGACACTTGCATTATTATTCTCCTATAAGCAATATGTCCTTTTCCTCTGGCTCTTTTCCTTTTTCTTTCCTAGATTTTTTTCTTTTCCTTTGGTTTTCATCACTTTTATTATGCTATCTGGGCATGCATTTCACTGAGTTTATTCTATTTTAGGTTTATTCAGCTTCTTGAATATTCAATCTTTGGAAATTCTCGGTCACCATGTATTTCAAAATTTTTTTTCAGTATTTCACTCTTTCTCTTTTCCTTCTGAGATTTCAGTGACATGCAGGTTAGACCTTCCGTTGTTGTCCCTCCACCCCCAGTCCCTATGGCTCTATTAGCTATTTTCTTTTTTTTCTCTACTGTCTAGATTAGTTAATTTTTATCAGACTATCTTCAAGTTTGTGACTCTTTGCTCTGTTATTTCCATTCTACTATTGAGTCCACCAGTGAGGTTTTTTGTTTGCCCATTTCAGTTATATTTTTCCATTCTAAATTTCCATTTTGTTATTTGTATCTTCTTTTTCTTTGCTGGTACTTCGTATTTTAACTTTTGTTTCAAGAGTGTCCAAACATTTTTAGGAACAGATTCTTTAAAGTCCTTGGCAGATCATTTCAATATCTATGTCACCTCAATACTGGCATCTGTTGACTATATTTTCCCATGTGAGCTGAGATTTTAGTGACTCTTTATATGTCACATAAGTTTGGAATGTATCCTGGCCATTTTGACTATTACATCATGAGCCTCTGGCTTTGTTTGTATGCTATGGAGAATATATATATTTATTTTAGCAGGCATTTGACCTGCTTAGATTGAAGCTGCAACTTCCCACCCATCTTCCATGGACTCTGGTTTCAGATCAGTTCAGTTTCCAAAGACTTGGCAGTGCTATTCAGATCTGTCTTGTATGTGTACTACCCAGTGACCAGTCTGGGATCTGCAGAGAGGTCTATCTGTCAGCTCAATTCTCAATGTTTTTGGCATATTAACTGTAATGAGATCTGTTCATGCACAATGAGCGATGGATGAGCAAGAATTTTCTGAACAGTTTTATGGGGCTGTTTCAGTATCTTGAGAGATATCAGCTTCATCTGGAAGCTGAGTGGCAGAGGGGTTGAGAAAAAGATGTTTTTACATTTATTAACAAATACATCAATAAAAAAACAATACTGGGTGAATTACATGAACAGAAAATTTACAAAAGAGTAAAAAAAATGTCATAAATGAATAGATGCTCAACTTCACATCAAACAACGTGCATATCGTCATAATGAGATATCATTCACTTCAGTATGATTAAAAAATTAAAAATCTGACAATATCAAAGGTTATTAAATACAGAACAAGAGACTGGCGGAAGTGTCATTATACTTGTGATGATGCAGCCTTAGTTATTTGCCCCAGAGAGAGTTTAGCTCATACCTAAAAGGGGACGTGTACAAAATGTTCTTAGCAGAAATATTTGTAAGGACCAAACAATGCGAACAACCTAAATGCTGACCGAAAAAAACAAAATATATTATTCTATGTATATAATAGAATACTATACGGTGATAAGAATAAATGAATTGGAACTACAAATATCAACATGAAAAACTAAAACAAATAAAATACAAGTGAGAAAAGGAAAGTAAATTTCACAAGTATAAATACAACATATAGTCTGCCTCTGAAATCTTTTCCATCAAGTTTAAAAATATGCGAGGAATACCATATATTACTTATATATATAAATTATTATTATAGAGCTACCTAAATATGTATATAAAGAAGAAAGGTTTATATATATATAAGTATATATATAAGTGTGTGTATATATATATATATATACACTTCAACTTTATTAGTAATGTTTAATTTCTTAGGTTAGTAATGTTTAATTTCTTAGGTTGAATGGTGGGTACATTGTCATTGGTTTTATTACCCTTTGTACATTAAAAACAGTTGTGGCAAAGCCATACAGCGTGAAATTTGCATGTGTCTTATCATCTCAGTGAATCCCTTTGTGAGGTAGAAGCAGCTCCCAGCCATTGTTTACCCTGGCTCCTCCTACCCATTCTTTCCACCATGTATACTATCGCCATCCACACTGGCATTCCAGGGATTATTTAAATAGATCTTAGATTTTCCCATATGTCTGCTTTTTCTAGGATTGCCCCTCTGGAATGTCTCTCCCCATTCATATACCAGAGTATTATCTTTTCTCCAGTCCCACTATAAGAGGCTGTACCCAACACAGAGGTGTTCTGGAGCCACCTTGTACCAGCTTGCAAAAACCGACTGTTTTATTTTCAGAAATGTTTGAGCTGATTGGCATCATATTGACAGCTTGAAATTGGCTATAGTGAAAATATGGATACCATGAAAATTGTCAAATGGTACAAATCAGGGCTTTATCCCTAGAGGGCCAGTCGTTAGGCATTTACCAGTATACCACTGCCAATGTCTCTTGATAGAATTTATTCTTCTTTCCCCTAGACTCTCTTGGCCTTCTGGGGCACTCATTACTGTTTACCTTGCATTTTAGTTTTTAATGAATGCATCTGTCTTTCCCTTGTCACTGTTAGTTACTCTAGGGCAGAGAAGAAATCTCATTCATCCTTATATCCCCCACAACACCTAGCAGAGTCTCTTTAGTATGACAGGTCCTCACTAATTTGATGAGTTGAATATTCAAAAAGAAATAGATTCAAATTTCCTCTTATCCAACCAAGAGTGAGTTGGGGATGCACACTCTTCCCACAGGAGGTCTGGCAAGTCATATGGCAATGAGTGGAGTTAGATGATACACTTAACAGCAAAGGGGGAAGACAATTTTTAAAAATAATGTTGCATATAATACTCCCACTACTTAGGTTTTTCCTTAATCTTAATAATCACTGAATTTCAATTATCAGGGGAATACTTCTTTATTCTTACAAAATGAACTTTTCCACTTGTACAGATGAAATATAAGACTTAGATCCTTTTTAATGTTTCACAGTTTGAAACAACAGAAATTGCTAACATTTTACAAAGTTGCCTGAAAGAAATAAAGCTTAAAAGAAAACTAAAACAAAATAATCATAATTGAGGGAGTCTGAGGATGAAAACATGTGATAATCACTTTCCTACACAGCAGAATAGCAGGCTACATACCTCAAAAAAAAAAAAACCCTATCTCACTAAATATAACTAAAAATCCATTTCTTGAAACATCTAATTATTTTTCATGTATCAACGAGCTTTCAAATTAATAACCATTGCTCAGAGCTGAAAATCAAATTAAAGCAGAAACTCAGAGAGGTGAAGGAAACTTTAATCTAGCTTTGATCTTGACAATGTTTACCAAACCAGATAACTTCAGCTTCAGATGTCCTGGCCTCATAGGCATGGGGGTTAGAATACAAAGTTCTGAGCCTACCCAGAGCAGAGAGTCTAACAGAAGATATATACATACATACATAATGCTACAACTCAATAGGCTACACCTTCAAAATTAAAGTGAATTAGACACATCTTCCTACAAGGAGATGAAAAGAAAACATTTATATTAAAATTTGGTAATGAATGGAGGGGGGGAATCTCCCTTGAGAATATATGTAGCAATAGGTTATTTCTCATGTAGATTGCAGCTGGAATTCACACACTTAGACTGATTCAATAAAACCTAAGGAGACGTAGTTAAAGTGGTTCTGGTCTAAACATGCCCCAGTTACTAGACAGAATGCAAATCTTCTTTGAACAAACTGAGTTTCAACCCTTACCTCAAAGGATTCTCTGAGATCAAGTTCCCAAAAATATGAATTCATAGTCAAAAGGAGTAAAACATCAAACGTGGTGAGTGCAAAGCAGTAAAAATAATTGAGTGCAGAATCAGACCCAGAATGATACAGATACTGAGTTATTAGAAACACTGAAGATTTTCTAAATAGGCTCAATATGTTTAAAGATAGAAAAGAAGGAGATAAGTTATGTTTAAATAATACACCCATAGAGAAACAAGCAGATTTGAAAAAAAATTAAAGCATTTCAAAGTGGCAGAAATATAACTGAAAATTTAAAACTCAACAAATGGGTTTAGCAGCAGATTAGAAATATCTGATAAGAAAACTATGAACTAGAATACAGATGTGATGAAATCATTAATATCTCATTAAAACTAACCCAGGGAGAAACTTGAAAAACTAAACAGTCTTAAAAGTAGCTAAAATTTTTAGCACAACCTTTTGGTCTGGGTTAACTTCTTTACAAAGTCAGTTTCAAACACATATGTAATAGCCTTTTTTTTTTAAATTTACCATGTACTGGAATATAAATCAAGTCTCAATAAATTTGAAAAGATCTCACAGACTATCTTTTCTGACCACAAAATAATTAAGTTAGAAATCGGTGTCCTAGGGACGCCTGGGTGGCTCAGTTGGTTAAGCCACTGCCTTCAGCTCAGGTCATGATCCCGGAGACCCGGGATCGAGTCCCACATCGGGCTCCCTGCTCGGCAGGAAGCCTGCTTCTCCCTCTCTCACTCCCCCTGCTTGTGTTCCCTCTCTGGCTGTGTTTCTCTCTGTCAAATAAATAAAATCTTTAAAAAAAAAAA
>PITA01011149.1:0-68205 GCA_004023965.1 Spilogale gracilis | reverse complement strand
GTGGGAGAAGGAAAGTAAATGGGAACTAGGGTAATCTAGGGAGGGAAACGAAACAACAGAGACTTTGGACACAGAAACAAACTGAGGGACTTGGAGGGAGGGGGGTGGAGGGATGGGAGAGCCTGGTGGTGGGTACTGGGGACACCTAAAGCGTGGAGCACTGGTTGTGGGGAATGGGGAATGAATCTTGGAACACTGGAAAAAAAAATTAGTAACAATAAAAAAAAAAGATTTTATTTATTTATTTATTTATTTGACAGAAAGAAACACAGCTGGAGAGGGAACACAAGCAGGGGGAGTGAGAGAGGGAGAAGCACACATCCCGATGTGGAGCAGGGAGCCCGATGTGGGGCTCAATCCCAGAACTCTGGGATCATGACCTGAGCTGAAGGTAGATGCTTAACGACTGAGCCACCCAGGCAGCCCATGATTAACTTTTTAAAATGTTTCCTTGCGGGCGCCTGAGTGGTTCAGTTGCTTAAGCCTCAGACTCCTAATTTCAGCTCAGGTCATGATATCAGGGTCATAAGACTGAGCTCCACATTGGGCTCCACACTCAGCAGAAATTCTGCTTCTCTGTCTCCCTTTGCCCGTCTCCCCGCTCACTGTTCACTCACTCTCTCTCTTCCCCGAAAATAAACAATTCTTTAAAAAAAAAAAAAAGTTTCCTTGTGTTGCTATGTGACTTGGCTGCAGGGCAAAGTTTGGAAAGAAAGGCCAGTTAAGCTACTGTGATAATCCAGGAGAGACATGGTGTGATTTAGACTAGGGTAGCAGGCGTTCTGAGAAGCAGTGGGCTTTTGATATATTTTGAAGGAAGAGCCAATAAGATTTGCTGACACGCTGGATGTGTGGTACAAGACTCGAGAAGAGAGGCACCTGGGTGGCTCAGTTGGTTAAGCGACTGCCTTCAGTTCAGGTCATGATCCTGAAATCCCGGGATCAAGCCCCGCATCTGGCTCCCTGCTCGGCAGGAAGCCTGCTTCTCCCTCTCTCACTCTCCTTGCTTGTGTTCCCTTTCTAGCTGTGTTTCTCTCTGTCAAATAAATAAATAAAATCTTAAAAAAAAAGTCTTGAGAAGAGTCAAAGATCAGAAAGTTTTTGACTTGAACTACTATTAAAGGATAGAAGCTCCATTAGCTGAAATGGAGAAGGCTGGAGTAGAGGAAGGCTGGAGATGTGTTTATGGTGGAGGATCAGGAAGCAGGAGTTCAGGTTGTACACACAAAATCTGAGATGCCTATTAGACACCCAAATGGAGATGTCAAGTGGGTGGTTGGATACTGGAGTCCAGAGTGCAAGGAGGAGGTTGAATTTGGAGATATAAATTTGGGAGTCAGCAGTATACGGAGAGTTTATGACATGAAGGTGGATGAAATCAACAAGGAAATGACTATATCTTTGATGGATATTCTTATTCATAAATGTTTGTCCTTATCTATGCTCATTTCACCAGGACAGATTTCTAGGAGTAAAATTATTGGGTCAAAAGGCATGCACATAAGGATTAACATGGAGGACATTAGGAGAAGGAAAGGAAATGTGAACTGGGGTAAATCAGAGGGGGAGACAAAGCATGAGAGACTGTGGACTCTGAAAAACAAACAGGGTTTTGGAGGGGAGGGGGTGGGGAGATGGGTGAGCCTGGTGGTGGGTATTAAGGAAGACATGAATTGCGGGGAGCACTGGGGGTGGTGCATCAACAATGAATCTTGGAAGACTGAAAAAATAAAATAGAAAATTTTTAAGAAGGCATGCATGTTGCCAAGGCTCTCAATACATACTGCCAAATTGTTTTACAAGGTGGCAATAATTTATATACCAGTCAATACTGAATATTACACTTTACTCTCTTTTCATTTGACACCTAAAATAGTCTTATTATTGATTTGATTTTTCTGATGACTAGTCAAGTACAAAGGTTTTATAATGTGTTTGCTGGTTATTTTTTTCTGTGCATTGGCTGTTAATGTCTGGCCTAGAGTAAATTTTCTGTTGGGGTACTTTTAAGAAAATTTGTAATTTTCACAGTTTATAGTTTTATTACTCTAATCATTTATCATCCTTTACTTTTTTATGTATAGGATAAGGAAGTACAAGCTAAGAAGAGGAATCAGATTGATGCCATAGTGGTCTTTCAACAAATATTCTATTTTATAAGCAGGGGCAGTTAATGGCATCTGTGATATTATAATTTATAAGAAGTACATATATGGGGGCTCCTGGGTGTCTCAGTCGGTTAAGCATTCAACTGTTGATCTCAGCTCAGGTCTTGATCTCAGGTTTGTGAGTTCAAGCCCCACTTACTGCTCATGGAGCCCATTTAAAAAAAAATTAGAAGATATACATATGTGGTTGCCATCTGTCTCTGGAACAGAGCTCCTAAAACCCTGAGGCTTTCCTAAGTGATGAGAAGGATATGCTATGTAAATGAGATAACTCCTGGACCTCAGGATCGGGGCTGACCATCAGAGGAACCAAGTGGCCAGAGGTTTGCAACTTTCAGTCCCACCCTCTAACCTCCAGGGAGGAGAGTGGGGCTGGATATTAAGTTTAATCACCGATGGCCAAGGACTTAATCAATTATGCCTTGGCAATGAAACCTTCACCAAAGTCCAAAAGGAAAGGGTTTGGAAAGCTTCTAGGTTGGTGAATAGATGGAGATTTGGGGAGAGTGGTGTGCTGAGAGAGGGCATGGAAGCTCTACATCATTTGCCTACAACCTTGTTCTTGAATTCCTTCCATCTGGCTGTTCCTGACTTACATCCTTTTATAATAAGCCAGTAGTCTAGTGGGTAAAATGCTTCTCTGAGTTCTGTGACCCTTTCTAGCCAATAAATCAGACTGAAGGTGGAGGACATCAAAACCTCCAATTTGAGCCGGTAGGTCAGGAGCACATGTTTGAGATTAGCATATGAAGTGGAGGCTTCAAACTACAGTTTTGTGGGCTGAGCCCTTAACCTGTGGAATCTGAAGCTATCTCTGGGTAGATAGTGTCAGAATTTAGTTGAATTACAGGATACCCAGCTGGTGTTGGAACATTGTTTGTTGGCTGTGGGGAAACTCCCATCCCACCCCCATGTTGGAATTAGATGAAGAGCTTTTCATAGATTTAAGATTGTAAAGTTTTGAGTTACTTTAATACATAGGTAATGCCATCCATTTGCTTTTGATAGCAACCCAGAGGTAGATCTCCCCATTCCAGAGAGGGACAGACTATATATGGGACTTGCTCAGGTCCAATAGGAAGTAACAGAAGCTGGATTTGATCCAGGTCACTTTTAAACCAAAGTTGGTTCCTTCCCCTAAAACTGCACCATCTCCCAGGAAATAGTTAAGTGAAAATGTGTGGTCCTAGTGTTAAGTTTCAGGATTAAAGGAATTCAGAAACAGAGTAGACCAATACAGGCTGAGAAAGTCTGGGAAAAGAGGTGAACTCATGAGGGACAAAGAGGGAGGACCTAAAAGGGAGAAGGGCAGAGGAAGGAGAATCAGCAAGAGAAGCAAAGCTTGAGAGGGTGAGCCGGAATGGCACGTTGGGGGAACGTTAAGGAGACCACGCTGGAAGAGTTTGTCCTGGCTTGTGGGCTTGCATTGGTCTTTTTTATTTTTCTGCTAGTTTTTCTTCTGGACTTTGTTTTGACAGATATTAATTACATGGCCTCCTGTATCTTGCCTTGAATACCCTTCCTATGCGTGAGTTTCTATCAAACTGTAGCTCCTAAAAAATGGAGAATTTATCTTGTATTCATTTTTAATCTCTGGCCTATAAGGCCTTAACATCTACTTGTAGAAATTAGTTGAATTGCTGTTTTTGATATTTTCTAGACTTTTTGATTAGGCTGTTTACATGCATAGATTCAGAGCCTGTCTTCTTTCAGCTGTGTCCCTTCTACCAGCACGAAAGCATGTTTGTCTCCCCTCCTTAAAACAAAAACAGTGTGATATAAAACCAAAAGCAAGCAATACACAAACCAAAAACTCTTCCCTCACCTACTGCTTTTTCTTTTTTTTTCTTTCCTTCACAGTCAAATGTCTTGAGTTGTCAACACCTGCCCACCCAACTCCATTTTCTCACCTCCCACTAACTCCTCTGCCTACTCCAATCTGGTGTCTCTCTCTGTCAATCCTCCTAACCAGCAACAGACGATACCATTCATGAACTACCTTCCAATTGTTAAAACAAAGAGGCTTTTCCCAGTCCTCATCTTGCTTGACTTCTCACTGAACCAACGTTGGGCAATTGACTCCTCTTTCCCTGGAGCACTATTAATTAGCATCTGTGATCCCCATTCTCCTTTAACCCACATCTTTGGCCACTTTGTCTTCCCCCTCCTTGCCTCATCTTCCTCGACCAGCCTTGAGATGTTATTTTTCTTAAGACTCTATTGCTCTTCAGACAGTATTATTGAATTACAATCTATTTACCAGTGACAAGACATACTTACTAATAATACTTCTGGTCAGTACAAACAACCTAGTGCCTTCCAGGGGCTGAGCCCTAAGAAAATCTACTTCTTTCTCCTTGTGTTGACTGTTTCACTTAACCATTTTCCTTTGTTATTCTTGCATTTTCTTCTAACTCTTGCTACACTCTGTACTTGGTCCCGTTACCAGTTTCTCCCTGAACCTTAGCTAAGCCAAGATCCGCCCCTTGGTCTGTTAATTCAGTTCCTGGTTCTGAAAGTTATTTAGTTTGGACAACTTTTGATCCATTAATTCCCGGCAGACTTCATGGAGGGAAAAAAAAACACTGCCACTATATTTGACAGTTGTTTGACATACCATGAAACCAAATAAATAATGTGAAGCAAAGTTAGTGGATTATCTGGGGAGAGTTTTACACCGAGTTCAAGTAAGCTTAGTATGTACTTTTCCTATGGAAAATATTTCATTGGTTTCCAGTCAGTATCATGTTGCTGTTTTGTTTATTTCAGCTGAATTCTCCTACTTCTTATTCATTTGAACTGGCTGACTTACTGTTATTTTTAATCAAGTATA
Organism: Spilogale gracilis; assembly: GCA_004023965.1. Lineage (NCBI taxonomy): Eukaryota > Metazoa > Chordata > Mammalia > Carnivora > Mephitidae > Spilogale > Spilogale gracilis. The sequence continues at coordinate 63,204 of PITA01011149.1, read as the reverse complement.
TGCAGTTTTTAATCATTTTTGTTCTTTTTTTTAGTTTATCAACAGAGTATACATTATAGTAGGGAAATTTGTAAAAAAAGAAGAAAAGTGAAAAATCATTTAATTCTACCTTTCAACATAACCAAACACATATGAATTTTCCATGGTAACATGATAACTTTGCAAAAATATCCCTTATATGCTTGTGGCAAAAGAAATAGTTTATAACAGAACCTTTAGGAATTCTCTGATTTTATGATTCTTTTTTTTGCCCCCCAACTTTTTCTCCCTTGAGTCCAGGGGATTTTTTCTTCCATAAAAATACTGGTTTTAATTTAAACCAATCATTATAAATGATCTGAGTTTATAAAAATAGGCTTTTTATCTCCTCTTTTTTTAAGGGGGGGTTTGGAAATTTACTATTCAACTGGCAAATTGCATTATTATGAGTAAAATTATAATTATGTCTGAGGTAAGAAAAAATAATTCTTTGAAGCATGACTCATTTTAAGATTGAAAGAGGCAAGGATAGAAGGAATTCAAGATCGGAGAATGTTTTTTAAATATCTAAGACAAAGTTTCATTTGTAGTCAAAAGGGGAGTTTTGCTCTGCTTTTCTCTAAGGTTTTCATGTTTTTGCTTCTTCTTTGGGAACAGAGTATAAATTCTCAGAGGTCAGAGTTGTCTTGGGTCTTTTCTGGATCCTCACAGTGATCTACAGGGTGCTCTGTAGATATCTAATAAATATGGCCCCCTTTTTAAGCCATTTTGTTTATTTTCATTTTGTTTCTTACATTATTTTTTCAGTGTTCCAAGATTCATTGTTTATGCCCCACACCCAGTGCTCCACGCAATACGTGCCCTCAATATCCAGGCGACCCATTCCCCCCCCCCCTTCAAGACCCTCAGTTTGTTTCTGAGTCTAAAGTGTCTCATGTTTCATCTCCCACCAGATTTATCCCAATTCACATTTCCTTTCCTTCTACTAAATATGGGCCTTCTGTGTGTGGGTGAGAACAAATAATAATTTCATTTTGTGTGCTGTACGAGTGACTTACAAAAGACACACACATCTTTTCTAATTTGCTACACGTCAACTCTCTGAAGTAGAAGCACTATGTCATTACCAGTAGGCTTTGAGAGGGTAAACTGCCCAAAAGATGTCTTGCAAACATGCTTAAGACATAATTTTGAGTTAAAAAAATTTTAAAAACAAGCTACAATATGATTTCAGTTAGCACACTGTCAAAATATCATAGAAATACACTGCAAGGAAAAGACCCAAAATGTTAACAGTGGTTATTTCTGGGTTGCAGAATAATGGATGACTTTTATTTTTTCTTATAGTTGTTTGCATCCCTCAACCCCAACACTCACCCACGCATAGGCACGCGTGCAAACACACACACATAGATACATACGCACAATCTCTCCATAAATATTACTTGTTTGAAAAAGGCAGCCTAAGATTTTTACATAAAAAGAATTAAAAACAGAAGTAAACAGACTCCATTTCTCTTCCTCTTGATAGAAACTTAAAAAGCAGCCCATCCTTCAGGCAGCTCTGCTTGCCAATGTTGAGAAGTAAAATGATAGAAAATAAGATAGCATGTATCTGCCAAGACAGATTTGTGGTTGACATTTCTTCTGAAAAAATGTCTCCATTAAGATAAGTAGCTGTTGGTGCTGTCTCCTGGTTTAGTCATTTTGAAAAGTAATGAGTAGCTTTCAGAAGTGGATTTTAGCTTTCCCATAGAATCCATCACTTTTGAGTGGGTATACCTTAGACATGATTGAGCACGGGATATAAGAGAATTCATCACTGGGCACACATCATCTTCCAAATATTTGTCTGGTGTTGTTCAGCATAATGAAGTGCTCAACAAATACAAGCTATGATTCTTTATTATTACTTTGCATATATTTTGGTTAGATTTGTTTCTGAGTGTTGTGTTTTGGAACATGGACTATGGATTACATTAATGACTATTTATTTAACCAGCCATGTGATAGAAGGGCTTTATTCATATTATTTCCTTTTTTAAAAAAAAATTTTATTTGTTTGACAGAGAGAAACACAACTAGAGAGGGAACACAAGCAGGGGGAATGAGAGAGGAAGAAGCAGGGTTCCTGCCAAGCAGGAAGCCTGATGTAGGGCTCCAGGATCATGACCCGATAGACACTTAATGACTGAGCCACCCAGGTGCCCCTATTCATATTATTTCTAATACTTAATTAATTTTACAAGTCCATTAACTTTATCCCCATTTTATAGATGGAGACTTTGGCTTAGAGAGGTTAAGAAACTTGCCAGGATTCAAACCCTGATCTTTGTGACTTCAAAGCCAGCCTTTGACCCACCCAACTACCCTATGTGTTGCTTAATGTTATATTTATCACTGAGACCCTTGCACATTTTCCCTAGCATGGTGTATCTTTGAATATATTAGAGATTGAATAATATAGGCATGAACAAACATATGAAAGTGGCAGCCCGACCCAGTATTTCTCGTGTCTATTGAGACTACCCTCAGAGAGGGGAAAGGGGGTAGAAATCAATGAAGACGGTGAAAGAAAAATTGGAAGAAGAAAAGAGAACAGAGAAAAATCAACACCAAGAGCCTAGAAAATAGCTTCTGAAGGGCTTTTATAGCTGGTGACAGGTTTGGCAAGGCTTCATTCAGACTGTTAAACTGTGCTCAATTTTCTGTTCATCATTTCATAGGAACTGCTGTGGCCACATTCCTGACTTTAAACATGCCACAGGAATGTAGGGATTTATCTCTTGTCATACATCCAATATAATAAAAGAATCAGGATGGGAAAGTAGCATGGCACATGTGGTTGCATTAGGACTAGTAATACTTCTGATCAGTACAAGAGGCAACATCATCAAAATGATAATAACAATAGTCCTGTCTGAGTTGTACATTCTCTGTTCTGGGCATTGTGTTGAATGTTTAAGCTATCTTTTCTCATTCACTTTCCACAACCTACCTAGGAAGTAGGTATTAGGAGATTTAGTTTTCAAAGTCATAGCTCAGTCCTGAGAGATTCAGTAACTTGTGCAACGTAAAGAGCTAATTAATGGCCTAGAACCATGATCAGTTTTCTTCTGACCACTTAGTTTTTAAATACTGGCCCTGTTTTTCTCCTTTGATAGGGAGTGTCTAACATGTAACTTTTTCTCTTTATGTCTCCAAAACCAGGATATGATTAGGGTGTTGGCTTAGGTCTGTTTCATTCAGCAAATATTTATTGAGTACCTACTATGTGCCAGACAGTGTTTTGAGAGTTTGGGATACAGTGGTGAAGATGTCAGTAAAAATACTTTCTCTCATGGAGCTTTTACTTCAGTAAGATGCATGTTATTTCTGAAATTTGTGTTCTTTGAAGAATACTGATTTGCCTTCTGAGAATGTGGAAAGAGAATAAAAATCCGATCTTCAATGTAGTTTTAAATTTTAAACATAGAGATCTAACACTTAAAAGGAAAACAAAGCATTTCAATAAATTCAAAAAGATGGAAGTCATCTTGTACATCTTTTCTGACCCTAACGCTATAAAACCAGAAGTCAACCACAAGAAAAAATCTGGAAAGAACACAAATATGTGGAGCCTAAATAACATGCTACTAAACAATGAATGGGTCAACCAGGAAAGTAAAGAAGAAATAAAAAATGCATGGAGACAAATGAAAATGAGAACACAACAATCCAAAGCCTCTGGGATGCAGCAAAAGCTACTCTAAGAGGAAACTTTATAGCAATACAGGCCAAATTCAAGAAGCAAGAAAAATCTCAAATATACAACCTGAACTTACACTTAAAGGAGCTAGAAAAAGCACAAACAAAACCCAAAACCAGTAGAAGGAAGGAAATAATATAGAGTAGACAGAAATAAATGAGACAGAAACTACAACAAAACAAAACAAAACAACCCCCCCCCCAAACAAACACCCAATAGAACAGATCACTAAAACCAGGAGCTAGTTCTTTGAGAAGATCAGTACAATTGGTAAACTTTTAGCCAGACTTATTAAAAAAAGATGGAGAGGATTCAAATAAACAAAATAAAAAATGAAAGAGAATAACAACTGATAAAAAGGAAATATAAAGGATTATAAGAAAATACTATGAAAAATGATGTGCCAACAAATTGGAAAAATCTAGACAAAATGGATAAATTCCTAGAAACATATAACCTTCCAAAACTGAATCTGGAAGGAACAGAAGATTTGATCAGACCAATTACCAGCAGTGAAAAAATTCTCAACAGACAAAAATCCAGGAACAGATGGCTTCACAGGTGAATTTTACCAAACACTGAAAGAAGATTTAATAACCTATTCTTCTCAAACTATTTCAAAAAACAAAAAAGAAGGAAAGCTTCTGAATTCATTTCATGAGGCCAGCATTACCCTGATAACAAAACTAGACAAAATCACTACAAAAACAAAAACAAAACAAAACAAAAAAAACTACAATTATCTCTGATGAACATAGATGCAAAAATTCTCAACAAAATATCAGCAAACTGAATCCCATAATATATTAAAAAAATCATTCACCACAGTCAAGTGGGATTTATTTTTGGGTTGCAAGGATGGTTCAATATTCACAATTCAATCAATATGATATATGAAATTAATAAGAAAGAGGATAAAAACTATATGATCATCTCAATCAATGCAGAAAAAGCATCTGACAATGTACAACACCCATTCATGATAAAAATTCCCAACAAAGTAAGTTTAGAAGAAACATACCTCAACATATATAAAAAACCCACAGTTAACATCAACCTCAATGGTGAAAAACCACGAGCTTTACCTCTAAGATCAGAAACAAGATAAGGATGTCCACTTTTACTCAACATAGTACTAGAAATCCTAGCTGCAGCAACCAGACAAGGAAAAGAAATAAAGGCATCACATTGGTAAGGAAAAGGAAAACTTTAACTATTAGCAGATGACATGATACTATATATAGAAAGTCCTAGACTCCACCAAAAATCTATGAGAACTGATAAATAAATTTAGTAAAGTTTCAGGATACAAAATTAACATACAGAAATCCATGGTAGTTCTATACACTAATGATGAACTAGCAGAAAGAGAAATTAAGAAAACAATTCCATGTACAATTGCACCAAAAAGAATGAAATACCTAGGGATAAACTTAATACTTTGAAAATGAAAATGCTGATGAAAGAGACTGAAGACAACACAAATAAATGGAAAGCTATTCCATGCTCACGTACTGGAGGAATCAATACTGTTAAAATGTCCATTCTACCCAAAGCAATCTACAGATTTAATGCAACACCTTTCAAACTACCAAAAACTAAATAGGTCAATTAATCTATGACAAAGGAGGCAAGAATATCCAATGGGAAAAAGTGTCTTCAACAACTGATGTTGGGAAAACCGGACAACTACATGCCAAAGAATGAAACCAGTCACTTTCCTACACTGTACACAAAGATGAACTCAAACTAAAGACCTAAATGTCAGACCTGAAACCATAAAATTTCTAGAAGAAAACAAAGGCAATAATTTTTTTGACATCAGCTATAGCAACATTTTTCTAGATAAGTCTCCTCTGGCAAGAGAAACAAAAGCAAAATTAAAGTATTAGAACTACACCAGCATAAAAATATTTTTCATAGTGAAGGGAATTATTAGCAAAAAAAGGGGTGAACCTACTGAACAGAAGATATCTACAAATAATACATCCAATGAGGGGCTAATATCCAAAACACACAAAAAACTTATACAACTCAATGCCAAAAAACCAAATAATCCAATTAAAAAATGGACAATGTGAAAAGATGTTTTTCTAAAGACTACATATAGGGGGCTAGCAGACACATGAGAAGGTGCTCAACATCATTAATTATCAGGGAAGTGGAAGTCGAAACAACAATGAGCTATTGTCTCACACCTGTTAGAATGGTTAGAATCAAAAACACAAGATATAACAAGTGTTGGTGATGATGTGGAGAAAAGGGAGCGCTTTTGTATTGTTGGTGGAATGCAAACTGGTGCAACCACTGTGGAAAACAATACGGAGATTCATCAAAAAATTAAAAAATAGAACTACCATATGATCCAGGAATACCACTACTGGGTATTTACCCAAAGAAAATGAAAACACTAATTTGAAAAGATATGTGCATCCCTATGTTTATTGCAGCATTATTTACAATAGCCAAGATATGAAAGCATCCCAAGTGTCCATCAATAAATGAATAAAGAAGTGGTATATATATATATATATATATATATATGTGGAATATTATTTAACCACAAAAAGAATGAAACATTGCCATTTGCAACAACATGGATGGGCCTAACAAGTATAATGTAAGTGAAATAAGTCAGTCAGAAAGATAAATGCCATATAATTTCACTCATGTATGAAATTTTTTAAAAAGCAGAGGAAAAAAAAGAGACAAACAGAGAAAAAAACCAGACTTTTAACTCAAGAGAAAAAACTGACAGTTACAGGAGGGGAGGTGCGTGGGAGGATGAGTAAAATAGAGGAAGGGGACTAAGAGTACACTTATTATGATGAGCACTGCATCATGTATAGAATTGTTAAATCACTATATTGTATACTTGAAGCTAAAACAACACTGTACATTAATTATACTTGGGGTGGGGGAATAGCTTCAGCAATGGGCTCTAGCTGAGGAGAATACTGTCTGTGAGCAGCACAAGTAGTAGAGGATAATGTGAGCCAACTGAGGTTTCCAATGTTTCCTCTCTTCTCTTCCAATTTTAATGTAGAACTATCATTTCACAGAACACGGAGAAGAGTAGTGTCATAATGGAATTGCCTATGCATGCAATTTTAGGAAATTAATGAATTGATATTGTTAATACCAAATTCCAGTGTTTTATTAATTCAGACTTAATTGAAGTAAACAGGCACCCACAAGTAAGCCGAGTCATCCAACATTGCTAACACAACCAAGACGGTTTCACCTGAGGCTTTAAGATCTTCTGAGACAGACACGGTTTCACTGGAATTGCTTCTATATTCAACTGTAAGAACCAAGTCATCTTTTTGGACTTCTGTCAGAATTAGTTTGTCATGAACATATGAACTCTAAAGCCTTGGCAGAAAAGCTAAAAACAAACATATCAAGTATATGTCAAATGATGGTATTGTCTGTATTCAGATTTTTAAGCAAAAGTTTCCGAAGAGAGAAGAAAACATATCTCACATTGCAAGCCAATTTTGGTATTTCCAGATAAAATTTTCAAGGAAGAAATAAGATTTTAAAAAATGTATTGTTTCTCTTTTTTCCTCTTTGTTCCCGAATTTGACAGCAATTGTAGAAACTGTCTGAAGTGCACTCTGTGGTATTTTCTGAGAAGTCTCTCATGGTTGCTGACACCTTCAAATAACCTGTGAATTGGCAATGGTTAGAGGCCAGACACAGGGAAAGGTATGAGTTTTTGAAACCCTGAGTTTAAAACACTACTGAAAAGTACCTATCTAACCCAAATAAATGAAGTTTAATCATGTCTTATCCATACTCAACTTATTAGAACTAATTGATTCAGTCCAACTCACTAATCAATGCATTAAATAAATAAATATATATATATATTCCCCCCCCCCCAAGCCGGCTCTACTCTCAGTGTGGAATCCCAACACGGGGCTTGAACTCACAAGCCTGAGATCAAGACCTGAGCTGAGATCAAGAGTCAGATGCTTAACTGACTAAGCCACAAAGGCACCCCTAATTTTTTTTTAAAGATTTTATTTATTTGACAGAGAGAAACACAGTGAGAGAAGGAACACAAGCAGGGGGAGTGAGAGAGGGAGAAGCAGGCTTCCCACCAAACATGGAGCCCGATGCGGGGCTCGATCCCTGATCTTCCGGATTATGACGTGGGCCCACCCAGGTGCCCCAAAGTCACCCCTAATTAAACAGATATTTTTAAGTATCTTCTATGTATCTGGTACTGTTCTGACTGCACAGTCCCTGCTAAGCTGGTTACTGAAAAGTGGTCTAAGTCATGCTACAATTTATGTACATCCAGATTTCTTTTCTACAGACATTCTTTTTAAATTTAGGGCTGCTTTGTTACTTCCTATTGGAGATTAGAAAGCAAAAACCCAATGTCTTCATTAAGTACCTCAAACTAGCTAGGAATCTGAAAGTAATTGCCTAAAAAGTAACTGATGAACAAATTTATTCTTAAATTTATTTTAGTCTGTGTTCAGTTAAATCCCTATATTAGGGAGGTAGGACTCAGCAAGAAATTAGAATGGTTACAATAAAATTCCTTTTATTTCCTTACTTCTTCCCTGGTTGTTCAGCCTCCTGATTCAGTCATTTCTGTCTACCTATTCCAATTACCAGTCCTGAAATTGGGAATGATTATGACTTCTCTTTCGGTAATCTCAAATGCCTGATTACTTTTTTTCAATGCATAGAGTAACCTCCACAGATTGTGTCCCAGAGAGTTTTAAGTTCATTCAGCCCCAAAGATTTACCACAGAGAAGGCAGAGGGAATTTTCTCCATCTTGTAGCCCTTTGTACATTGAGGCCACCCGTTTATCTCCTCTCCTCCTCTCTCTATGTGGGCTCCTTCAGAATAAGGGCATGTCTGTGTATCGGTCTCCATCCCACCCGCTGGGGTCTGGGGAAATGAGATGCAGCCCCATGCTTGGGGCTATGCCTGGATATAAGCCATCCAGAGGCTGGCGAGGTGACAGGCAGGACTGATTGATAGATGACGGAGTCAGTCACAATGAAAACAACACACAGCATGCACTGAGTCTCAGGGGTGAAGCGGGGCAGCTGGGAGAAGAATGGGCAGTGTCCCCCCTGAGGCACGGAATGGCTGAGGCAAGGGTCAGGTTGTGTGGTATTGGATTTATCCGTGAAAAGTCCTGCCCTGGCCTGAAAGAAGATAATTTAGGTAAAAATCCTGGCACATATAAGGCACCACATAATTTTAATACCTACCTGACAGGGCTGAGTGATTAAAAGAAGTAAATATTTGTAAAACAGCTGGCATAGCACCTGATACACTATGTTCCTTGGTTTCTCTTAGAATTCAATTTCTCAGTCAAGAATATCTTGTGTTTCACATTCATATGGTATTATCAATAGCTTTTCTGAGTGTTTTGAGAGGGCAGTTAACTCCCGGCTTAGATACAAGTCTGGCTTAGCCCCTTGTTAATGACTGAGTAGACTGTGAGACAGAACCGATTTCAAACCTCGAGTCCCTTATTTACCATCTTCAGCATTTACCGTACGTTCCTGAACCTCTCCGAGCCTGTTTCCTTCATCAAAGTTTAAGGACTTTTGTGAGAATTAGATATGAAGTGAATGGAGAGCCTGGGATGTTTAAAGGGCTTGCTGAAAAGCCACCATTAATATTCAGCATAGACATTTTTCTACTTTAATCATTTTGAACAGAGTTACTAGCAAATGTATTTCCCCATATCTTTTTTTTTTTAATTTGGTGCATGGATACTCAGACTCTCCTCTGTCCCCATATCTTTTTAAACAGAGAAAATGGAATTATTTATTATTATTATTATTATTATTATTATTATTTACCATGTAGCAGTTACTATATGTTGGCATACTCAATACTTGTTCTAATTCTTTTTTCCTTTGCCCTCCTCTACATTAGAGGCTGGGAAGTTAAATAATTCATTTCTCAGATTCCCTTGAAGGCAACAGAAAGCAAGTGACCCAGTTCTGAGCCATGACACCTAAGTACAAGTCAGTGAGGGAGGGAGAGGGGTTTATGGGAAACTTTTCCTTCCTAATGAAGTCCTTTCTAATGAAGTCTAACAGATGAGGCTGCCCAACCCTTGCCCTAAACCCTTTGTCTTATTGGGAATATGGATTTGGTGACTAGAGCAGCAGCAGCCATTTTCTCATAAGGAGGCAATACATTTCAGAGAGTGGAACAGAAAGATAGAAGACCATGTTTCCTTGATGACACCATAAGTCACTGAACTACCCCTGTATCATACAGTCCTACTTATTTTTACACATATCAAATAAACCTGTTTGCTTAAGCCATAGCTATTCAACCACTCCATTTCCTGTCGTGACATATATCCCTAACAGATATAAACTTAAAAATATATATGTGTTTATTTATTTATTTATTTGAGAGATAGAGGGCCTGTGAATGGGGGGGCAAAGGGAGAGGGAGAGAATCTTAAGCATACTCCCCACTGAGGGCGGAGCCTTTGCAGAGCTTAATCTCATGACCCCGAGATCATGATCTGAGCCAAAATCAAGTGGGATGCTTAACTGACTCAGCCACCCAGGCACCCCTAAACTTTTTTTTTTTAAAGACTTATTTGACAGAGAGAGAGTGCACAAATGGGAAGAGTAGAGGGATAGAAGACAGAATGTCAAGCAGACTCTTGGGCTGGGTTTCACAACCCCGAGATCCCAGCCCAAGTCCAAAACCAAGAGTCAGATGCTTAGCCAACTGTGGCACCCAGGCATCCTCACCCCTAAACTTTCTATTTTTGATAATAACCTGTTACTGTGCAGTGTTTTAATGGTACTATGTCTTCATATCTGTAAGAGCTGTATGGCTATCTGCCATGCAAATAAATGTTTCCAAATATATCTATAGCTTTTCACTTAATTCATTAACTCACTCAGTGAGTTACATTGAAACAATTATTTGTGGAAAGACTAATTGGTGATTCAACTGACCCTGCTACCTCTCTGCTTGGATTTTAAGGTGGCTCATCACAGTCCAGTCCGTGATATGTATCTTTTGCTTTCCTATCCCATTTTTTTTTCATCTCTGCCATGAACGTCTCCAAATGGAAAATCAAAGTCGTTATATCGGTACAATTTATGCTACATCTCCTAAACCAGTGATTGATGGGCACTAATTTTCTTCAATCACTTTTTCAGTTACTCCCCTGTTTGTAGTCTGCTCCAGATGGTTGTCGGTCCTGCCCCACGGAGTAAAACCTTGTGTCACACGCAGTCACCAACCCTCCGTCTACCCTTGCCAGATCCCTTCCGGATGCTTCATCCATTCAGTGTTTTGCACACAATCACCAGCTTATATTTCTCCTTAGGTCTTTCCCTGGCTCAAAGCCCTTGAAGCCTGCCCTGACCACGGAAAAATCTTTCCTCCTTAGCCCAGCTCTGCAGTGCCTTCTTCAGTTTGGTCCAGTGCAGTTGTCCCTGCAACCTTCTAATTCTCATGACTTCATTAATACCCTACATGCCTTGGGTCTGCTGATGTCTGCTTGAAATGCCTTTCCTTCCCATGTCTGGGTTCCAACTCTCACCCACCCTCAAGGGCCCACATGTCCAGTAAAGCTTTTCCGAATCTTTCCAGGAAGAAGTTACTCCCGTGTCCCTGACTCCTTTTGGCTTATTATACCTCTGTGAAAGGCACTTACCCCTTCCTGGGCTGTTCTCAAATTATCTATGTTTACATCACTGCCTGCACACTAACTCCATGAAGGCAGATTTATCTCTGCACCATCTTTGGATTACCTTCTGGTGCCTTACAAGTGGGCCCTTGTACCTGGGAAAGTGCTTGCGACTGACATGCAATAGGCCCTTGATAAAAATGTTTGAATGGATGACTATAAAAGATGACTATATAATGGATAAGATGATGATAAGATTCTCGGCAGATAAAGACAGGGTTTTTCCTACAGCAAAACTGCAGCCTTGGCTTTATCTTTGATTTGTAGAACTCCACAAGCTAAGAGAATAATGTTTAGTGGCTATAAATAAAAATATACCGGGACACCAGGGTGGCTCACTAGGTTGGGCAACTGACTTTGGCTTGGGTCAGAATCCTGGAGTGTCAGGATCGAGTCCCACATAGGGCTTCCTGCTCGACAGGGGGTCTGCTTCTCCCTCTGATCTGTTCTCTCTCTCTCAAATAAATAATTTTTTAAAAATCTTTAAAAAAATTACAAGGCTTGGGCGTTCACCGTAAATGTCCTTCTTATATATATGCTCAGATGGATCACTTTTATGAATTATCTTAATTATTTTACATCTGTTACCTAGCAAATTACCTTTTTTTTTTTTTTTTTAAAACAACCTCTCTGTGGAACACACCAACAGACTTAATTTTCTCACTTATTCTCTTTGGAGAAACAGAAATGAAAAGATTACAGCTGAAGCGAGGTGCTTACTTATCAAACGATAAATGCCTGGAAAAAGCAGTAGTGGGCTTTCTCTTCACCATCTAGAATGAAGGGACAATACAGCAATCATAGATGCTTCTTCTGGGGTTGGCTGGCATCCTAGGTCTAGGCTAAAGCCACACTGCTCTTGTGGGATCCTGGGCCAGCTACACTTTCACGTGCTTGTGTTCTCACTTACAAAATGGACATGACAATAACATAGGCACACCTTGGGGATACTGCAGGTTTGATTCCAGACCACCACAATAATAATTGACATGCAATCAAGTCAGTCCAATGGATTTTTTTCCCAGTGCATATGAGGGTTATGTTTATATTGACAGTATTCTATTAAGGGGGCAATAGCATTATGTCTAAAAAACAATCTATATACCTTAACTAAAAATACTTCATTGCTAAAAAGTGTTAACCATCATTTGAGCTTTCAGTGAGTTGTAGTATCACAGATAATAATGAAAATATTTGTAATATTGCAAGAGTCACCAAAATGTGATGCAGAAACACAAAGTAAGCAAATGCTGTTGGAAAATTGACACTGATAAATTTGCTTGATGCAGGGTTGCCACAAACCCTCAAGTTGTAGAAAACACCGTTTCTGTGAAGTGCAAAAAAATGAGGTGTGCCTGTGCCTGCCTCACGGGCAGTTAGTGAAGATCGATGACCTCAAACATGTGAAGCACTTCGAATACTACCAAGTGTATATTTAGCACTCGGACATTATTAGTCATTGTTTTTAAGACCCCATCTATTCATAATATGTATATATATTTTTTCATATTTTCCTGCCTGGCAAATTTCTCATGCCTGCCTTTTTCCTTTTCTTTTGTTGTCTCTTCTCCCCCATCCTCCTTCTCCTTTCTTCCTCTTCATTCTCTTTAGTCACTTAATTTAACTACACTGCCATCTCTCTTTAAAGATATTGATCAAGTCCAACTAGTTTGGTCTTAAATAAAAAAAAATTTAGTCCAAGAACTTTAACAAAAATATGATTTTCTTACTCAATGTCCCAATAAGTCTCAGTGTAGCATGTTAAAGTAAATTAAGAACTAATTCTAGAAGTGTGGAATGTTCTCTCACACTATTGTCAAAAGTATTTTTCTGACCACAGCATCTCCTGGAAACATGACCCGCTGAAAATGTATATATGTGTATTGTACATTTTTCCTGTCAGAAACTGTAAGGTTGGAACAAGAGTTTATAGGAAACTGTTAGTATGATAAGACATTCAGCTACCAACTATCTCCAAATTTCATTTTACTTTAAAATATTACAAATAAAGACAAGCTGTCATGAAAACCAGTCCCATGGAAACAGCACAAATCTTAACTAAAATAGTCCTAGGTAGACTTGTCCACCATAGTTCTTGGACTTGAAGTTTTCTTCATGTGAATCTTTCAGATGTGTTCACTTGAATATTATCTCAATTTACCCATGTCACTTAGTTCATGGTTATCATGTCAGGTTCTACTTAGGATGATTTAAAAGACATGCATTGGGGCTCTTTAGATTCTATTTCATGGATGTCAGAAATAATACAGTCAACACAAAACATGTTTTACATTCTTTTGGAGAAGGAAGCATGTTCATTCTTTAAGTGCATCCTCATTTTTCCTGTAAACACCTGCATGAAGCATCACAATGAGAATATTGCCTTTACTGGTGTGAGCACTCTGATCATCAGGTGCTGTCAATGGACTGGTCATATAATAGGCATCAATTTCCCACTTTGAAAGGAGAGGCTTTCACTGAGTCATTTGGTTTATTTTCTGTTTGCAGAGTGTGAACAGCACTGACACTGAGCAAGCTTTGGGCGTGGAGAAGTTGTGAGTTGGTGCTTGCTCGTTAGGGAGATGGAAATGACAGAAGCTGCTGCAGATTTGGTATCTGCTTTTCCCCCCATTGTTATGAGGCCAATTCCCAAGCAACCTAATTTGCTCCCAGAACAGCGGATGCTGCTTTGCTATCTGTGGGTTGTACTTGGTGAGCAAATAGCTTTATCTCTTAGTGCTTTTACTTTCCCTTCTATGCAAAAGATCAGAGAAGGAAACTGGTATCATAGCATGTACTTTAGTTTTGAAAGCCCATAGTAATGAGAGTAATCAGAGGGCATCTGGGTGCCTCAGTTGGTCGGGTGTCTGACTCTTGATTTTGGCTCAGGTCATGATCTCAGGGTCACAAGATTGAGCCCCAAGTCAGCACCAAGTGGGCTTGGGATTCTCCTTCTCCCTCTGCCCCTCCCCCAGGTTGAGTACACTTCTCCTCCTCTCTCGCAAATGGATAAATAAATATTTTTTTTTTTTTTAAATAAAATAATCAGATTCACTTTCTAATTTAGTTTGGATATTTTAAGAGAAATTTGAGAAATTTTCCAGTCAGGAAAATATGAAAAAATATATATACATATTATGAATTTGTGTGGATATTACAAAGATCCATGTTAATAGGTAAATTAAATGTGTACTACTAGCGGAGTCCAAGATGGTGGAGGAGAGGACTCTAATTTCATCTGGTTCCAAGAATTCAGCAAAATAGCTATCAAATCAGAGCTCTAAGAAAAGAGTAGCTGCAACTCTACAAATATAAAAGAGACCACTTTGTGCAAGAAAACAAGTTCACTTTGAAAAAGAGAACAAGAGGCAGTACTGATTGCCAGGGACCTAATCAGTCTGGACATAAGTAAGATGTTAGAACTAGAGTTCAGAATAATGATTATAAAGATACTAGCTGGTCTTGAAAAAAGCATAGAAGACACTAAAGAATCCCTTTCTGGAAAAAGACTAGAACTAAAATCCAACAAATTCAAAATAAAAAAGGCTATTAATGGGATGCAATAAAATATGGAGGCTCTAACTGCTAAGATAAATGAGGCAGAAGAGAGAATTAGTGATACAGAAGACCAAATGATGGAGAATAAAGAGAGATAACTACTGGATCATAAGGGGAAATTTGCAAGATAAGTGACACCATAAAATGAAACAATATTAGAATAACTGGGATCCCAGAAGAAGAGGAAGGAGAGAGAGGGGCAGAAGGTATATTGGAGCAAATTATAGTGGAGAACATCACTAATCTGGGGAAGGAAACAGTCATCAAAATCCAGAAGGCACAGAGAACCCCTCAAAAATCAATAAAAATAGGTCAACACTCCGACATATAATACTGAAACTTGCAAATCTCAGGGACAAAGAGAAAATCCTGAAAGCAGCTCGGGACAAGAGTTCTACAACCTTCAAGGGTAGAAACATTTGACTGGCAGTAGACCTATCCACAGAGACCTGGTAGGCCAGAAAGGACTGGCATGATACATACGGGGTGCTAAGTGAGAAAAATATGCAGCTAAGAATAATTTATTAACAAGCTAGAATGTCATTCAAAATAGAAGGAGTGATAAAAAGCTTCCAGGATAAACTTAAAGAATGTGTGATCATCAAATCAGCCCTAAGAAATATTAAAAGGAATCCTCTAAGCAAAGAGAGAGCCCTAAAGTAACACAGACCAGAAAGGAACAGAGACAATATAAAGGAACAGTCAGGTAATACAATGGCACAAAATTCATACCTTTCAATAGTTACTTTGAATGTAAATTGGCTAACTGTCCTAATCAAAAGACAAAGGGTATCAATTTGGATAAAAAGGCAAGACCCATTGATACGCTATCTGCAATAGACTCATTTTAGACCCCACGACACCCCCAGGTTTAAAGTGAGGGGGGTGGAAAGCCTTTTACCAAGATAATGGATATCAAAAGAAAACTGGATAGCAATCCTTCTATCAGACAAATTAGACCAAAGACTGTAATAAGAGATAAGAAAAGACAGTGTCATAATTAGTCTATCCAACAAGAAGATTTAACAACTGTAAATATCTATGCCCCTAACATGAGAGCAGCCAATTACATAAAACATTTTAATAATTAAATCAAAGAAACACATTAATAATAAGACAATAATAGTATGGAACTTTAAGACCCTCTACTGCAATGGACAGAACATCTAAGCAGAAGATCAACAAGGAAATAAGGGCTCTGAATGACACACTGGACCAGAAGGACTTTACAGATATATTCAGAACATTCCATCCTAGAGCAACAGACTAAACATTCTTCTCAAGTGCACATGGAATATTCCCCAGAATAGATCACATACTGGGTCGCAAATCCAGTTTCAACTGGTGCCAAAAAAAAAAAAAGGGGGATCATTCCCTGCATATTTTCAGACCACAATGCTTTGAAACTAGAACTCAAACACAAGAGGAAAGCTGGAAAGAATGCAAATATATAGAGGCTAAAGAGCATCCTACTAAACAATGAATGGGTCAACCAGGAAAGTAGAGAAGAATTCATGGAAACAAATGAAAATGAAAACACAATTGTTCCAAATCTATGGGATGCTGCAAAGATGATCCTACGAGGGAAGTATACAATAATACAAGCCTTTCTCAAGAAACAAGAAAAGTCTCAAATACACAACCTAACGTTACACCTAAAGGAGCTGGAGAGAGAACAGCAAATAAAGCCTAACACCAGCAGGAAAAGATAAATAATAAATATTAGAGCAAAAATCATTGAAATAGAAACCAAAAGAATAGTACAACAGATCAACAAAACTAGTAGCTGGTTCTTTGAAAGAATTAATAAGATCAATGAACCCCTGGCCAGACTTATCAAAAAGAAAAGAGAAAGGACCCAAATAAATAAAATCATGAATGAAAGAGGAGAGATCACAACAAGCACCAAAGTAATACAAACAATTATAAGAACATATTATGAGCAACTATATGCCAACAAGTTAGGCAATCTGGAAGAAATGGATGCATTCCTAGAGATGTATCAACTACCAATACTGAAATAGGAAGAAAGAGAAAACCTGAACAGACCCATAACCAGCAAGGAAATTGAAGCAGTACTCAAAAATCTCCCAACAAATAAGAGCCCAGGGATGGAAGGCTTCCCAGCAGAATTCTACCAAACTTTTAAAGAAGAATTAATGCCTATTCTTCTGAAGCTATTTCAAAAAATAGAAATGGAAGGAAATTTTCCAAACTCTTGCTATGAGGCCAGTGTAACCCTGATCCCCAAACCAGACAAAAACCCCACCAAAAAGGATAATTATAGACTAATATCCCTGATGAATATGGATGAAAAAATTCTCACCAAAATACTAGCCAATAGGATCCAACAGTACATAAAAAGGATTATTCACCACAACCAAGTGGGATTTATTCCTGGGCTGCAAGGGTGGTTCAACATCTGCAAATAAATCAATCTGATACACTACATAATACAAGAAAGGACAAGAACCATATGATCTTCTTGATAGACGCAGAAGAAGCATTTGACAAGATACAGCAATTTTTCATGATTAAAACTCTTCACACTGTTGGGATAAAAATCATATACCCCAATATCATAAAAACCATCTATGAAAACACCACAAAGATGATCATTCTCAATGGGGAAAAACAGATCTTTCGCCCTAAGGTCAGGAACATGACAGGGATGTCCACTAATACCACGCTGTTCAATGTAGTATTGGAAGTCCTAGCCTCAGCAATCAAACAACAAAAATAAATAAAAGGTATGCAAATCGGCAAAGAATTAGTCAAACTTCCACTCTTTGCAAATGACATGATACTCTATGTGGAAAACCCAAAAGACTCCACCCCAAAACTGCTAGAACTCATTTAGGAATTCAGTAACATGGAAGGATATAAAATCAATGTACAGAAATTAGTTGCATTCCTATACACTGATACAGAAGAAAGAGAAATTAAGGAGTGGAGTCAATCCCATATACAATTGCACCCCAAAACAGTAAGACACCCAGGAATAAACCTGGATAAAGGATCTGTACTCAGAAAACTATAGAACACTCATGAAAGAAATCAAAGAAGGCACACACAAAAAAATAGAAAAACATTCCACGCTCGTGGATTGGAAGAAATATTGTGAAAATGTCTCCACTACCTACAGCAATGTACACGTTTAGTGCAATCCCTATCAAACCATCAACCATCAACTTTTTTCACGGAGCTGGAACAAGTAATCCTAAAATTTATATGGAACCAGAAAAGATCCCAAATAGCCAGAGGAATGTTGAAAAAGAAAACCAAAAATGGTGGCATCATAATTCTACACTTCAAGCTCTATTACAAAGTTGTAATCATCAAGACAGTATGGCACTGGCACAAAAACAGACATATAGATAATGGAAGAGAATAGATAGCCCAGAAATGGACCCTCAACTCTATGGTCAATTAATTTTCCACAAAGCAGGAAAGAATGTCCAATGGAAAAAAGACGGTCACTTCAATAAATGGTGTTGGGAAAACTGGACAAGCCACATGCAGAAGAATTAAATTGGGACCGCTTCTTTACACCATACACAAAAGTAGACTCAAAATGGATGAAAGACCTCAATGTGAGACAGGAATCCATCAAAATCCTTGAGGAGAACACAGGCAGCAACCTCCTTGACTTTAGCTGCAGCAAATTCTTCCTAAACACATCTCCAAAAGCAAGGGGATCAGTCAAAAATGAAGTATTGGAACTTCATCAAGATCAAAAGCTCTTGCACAGCAAAGGAAATGGTCAACAAAACCAAAAGACAACTTACAGAAAAGGAGAAGATATTTGCAAATGACATATCAGATAAAGGGCTAGTATCCAAAACCTATAAAGAACTTATCAAATTCAACACCCAAAAACAAATAATCCAGTCAAGCAATGGGCAGAAGACATGAACAGACATTTCTACAAAGAAGACAGACACATGAAAAAGGGCTCAACATCACTCAGTATCAGGGAAACATAAATCAAAACCACAATGAGATACCACCAGTCAGAATGGCTAAAATTAACAAGTCAGGAAACGACAGATGTTGGTGAGGATGTGGAGAAAGAGGAATACTCCTATACTGTTGGTGGGAACACAAGCTGGTGGAACCACTCTGGAAAACAGTATGGAGATTCCTCAAAAAGTTGAAAATAGAGCTACCCTATGACCCAGAAATTGCACTACTGGGTATGTACCCCAAAGATACAAATGTTCCCAAAGGGGCACATACATCCCATTGTTTATAACAACAATGCCCACAATAACCAAACTATGGAAAGGATAAAGAAGATGTTGTGTATGTAACAATGGAATATTACTCAGCCATCCAAAATGAAATCTTGCCATTTGCAACGACGTGGATGGAACTAGAGGATATTATGCTAAGTGAAATAAGCCAATCAGAGAAAGACCATTATCATATGCTCTCACTGATATGTGGAATTTAAGAAAATAACCCAAAAGATCATAAAGGAAGAGAGTAAAAAATAAGACAAAACCAGAGAGGGAGAAAAACCATAAGAGATTCTTAATCTCAGGAAGCAAACTGAGGGTTGCTGGAGGGGACAGGGGTTCAGGGATGGGGTAACTAGGTGATGGACATTAAGGAGGGCACATGATGTACTGAACACTGGCTATTATATAAGACTGATGAATCATAGACCTGTACCTCTGAAACAAATAATACATTATATGTTAATTAAAAAAAAATCCACAGGGTGCCTGGGTGGCTCAGTGGGTTAAAGCCTCTGCCTTCAGCTCAGGTCATGATCTCAGGGTCCTGGGATTGAGGCCTGTATTAGGCTCTCTGCTTGGCGGGGAGCCTGCTTCCCTCTCATTCTCTGCCTGCCCCTCTGTCTATTTGTGATCTCTCTCGCTCTGTCAAATAAATAAATAAATAAATAAATAAATAAATAAATAAATGATTATTTATTTATTTATTTGATAGAAACACAGCTAGAGAGGGAATGCAAGCAGGGAGAGTGAGAGAGGGAGAAGCAGGCTTCCCGCCGAGCAGGGAGCCCGATGCGGGGCTTGATCCCGGGTCTCCAGGATCATGACCTGAGCCAAGGGCAGTTGCTTAACGACTGAGCCACCCAGGTGCCCCAAATCTTTTTTTTTTTTTTTTTAAAGAAGCAGCAATAGTTTTTCTAGGGCAGCTCTGTCTTGCCACCTGTGCACACAGTAGGATTCCATAAATGCTTGTTGCCCAGACAGTGTGACTCCTTAGAAGTTGTCCTGCCATGGGACGCCTGGGTGGCTCAGTTGGTTGAGCGACTGCCTTCGACTCAGGTCATGATCCCGGAAACCCGGGATCGAGTCCCACATCGGGTTGCTTCTCCCTCTTTCACTCCCCCTACTTGTGTTCCCTCTCTGGCTGTGTTTCTCTCTGTCAAATAAATAAAATCTTAAAAAAAAAAAAAAAAGAAGTTGTCCTGCCATCAAGTCAAAATGGATATTTCTCATGTTTCCTCTGGGCTCTTCATACTGAGGTTCTAACAGTATCGGGTTTCATGCCAAAGGACACTGTATACTTACTTTTTAAAAAAAATTGAATTTAAAACAATTGAGAGGGCCTTATATCCAGCACACATGCACAGCACTGTCACCCAAGTAAGTATGTGCCAGAACACCTCCATAGCCTTTCTAATAAACCTTTGAAAACTACTCTTTAACTGTATTCTGTCTCATTACTAAACCCAACCAAAAGGAATTAATGGGACTTTTCGTTACATAACAATGAATATTTAAACAGGATGCAATAAGTGAAGTGATGGTATTTAAGGGAAATACAGCTTCACTATGTTACCTGTTTAACAATTCATCAACCTCAAGTATTGAGAAGCAATGACAGAATTTTCCTCTGAGTAATTTTAGGAGAATGGATTTATTTGGGTAAATTGTTGTGAAGTATCTTCACGGGCTTTGTTATGTTTAGGTGAGTGGCTGAATCCGCTGAGGGTTTCTGTTATTTAGATTTCCTTTCCAGCCCCCCTCAACCCTCCCTCTCTCCCAGCTGCGATGCTAGTGGAGGTGGTGATGATTCATCAATGGCTATGCAGTGGCAGTTTAGATACAAGTGTACTTGCGTTTAAATGTTGGTGTTCCTATGAAACTAAGTTAATTGACAAATAATTATTCAGTTCTGTCTAAATTAACTTTTACTGTTCCTGTTTATTTTCCCTTCAGCTACAAGTGTCTGGTGGGATGGGAACTGCATAGTTTCAGTGGTGAATTTCAAATCTATAATATGGGTATTCTCAAATTGGAAGGAAGTGATATGGGGCATAAGGGGCAGTATCTGGTGAATTAACAACACTGTGGTTTTGACAAGAATGAGTTCTCTCTGCCAGTGGTTCCCCAGCACCTAAGCCAGTCTGCGATGAATTATTTCCTAATCCACCGCAAAATGGAAACACAAAGCAAATGTTGGGAGCTTTGCTTTAAAGCCAAATAGATTTATTTAGAGACTTTATTTGTAAGCATGTCATCCCTAATTTTGTGTGTGTGTGCTAAAAATATGCCTTTCAAACAGTGGTAATGATTATTATCTTTATTAAGTAGCATTTATTCAATGCATACAAGTGTGTAACCCTTTCCCTGGTGAGTGGCATGTTTTTCTGGCTGGACCAACAACACAGTGAATTTTGGAAAATAACAATATAAACATTCCAGCTTACCCTATTATTTTTCAACCATCTGAGAAGCCCCTTTTCTTAAAAACAATGAATAAAACTGTGTATATTTTTTAAACAGTTCATCAAACTTATTTAAGTTTGACCTGTCTTAGCTCATACTATTTCTTCAATAGGTTTTCTCAAGCTTAGTGAGGATGACTAAAACAGACTTGGATTTCTTTAAGCTTTAAAAATAAAGATAAAAAATTATCATTACACACACACATATATACTGTTGAGACTTTTGAAAAACCTAGAGAAAGGAAATTATGGTTCAAGAATTCTATAGTTTCATCACGTCCCAGTGCTTCAAAATGTCATGAAACATAGCTTACTCAGTAAGACTAAATAAGCAGCTTTCTTGGTCCCGGTAATACTCAAACTTCGAAACAAAACTCTTGACAAACTTGGAGAACTCATAGCACCTAACTTAATTAAGAGCACAGAGCTATAAAAGATATGATTGAGCAATTACACCCAACACTACAGTAAGTTAAAAAACAACATACAAACTTGTCTGAGAAGATTCTATGAAGTCCCTAATAGTCTAGCCTTGTCATTTCATAGCATATGATTCATGCACAGATGGCTGTATATTGGGTAAGTGTAATAAAAGAATAAAATGAAAAGGTCCACATGATGGGAAACAAATCAATAAGATACAGTGTTCAGATAACAGCATATTTTCCTCACTATTTTGATTAAGTTTTCTCTTCAGTCACACTGGGTTCGTTCTTGAGTCAAATCTGCCAATAGGTAGAGTCAATGATGAAGAAAACAGAAAAAGAAATGATTGATGTTTCCTATAATCCATTTGCACTATTCAGACACAGCCATTATAGGCTTGATTAGATAGACAATATAGAAGTTAAAAAAAACCAACAACACTGGAACATTTTAAAAACTGATAACAGACACTCTTAAAGAAAAGAATGAGTTTGGCATGAAGTTTTTAAAACCTGGATTCTGCATTTTGGGTTTCCTCAATCCTCTTCTCTACAGGAGAAAAGGCAAGTGGGGGTCACGCAGGCGGTCAGTGGTGCAGCTGGGATCTGAGCCAGGCAGCGGGGTGCATGGTGTGCCCTAACCATGGCTTCTGCATTGCCACTGTCTGCCGTGGTACACACATTCTTTCATTTCACCCATGCAATGACATTATGTGTTAGGTAACACTATCTCCAATTTATAGATGGAGACCAAGTCCTAGAGCATCATGAATTTATTAAATGGCATTGACACACGAGATTTCAAATGAGTTTCAGACTCCAAAGCCCTCGGGAAGAGAAGCACCAAGATGAAGTTTCTCAGCTGGACTGATGAAGAGGGATGTGGTCTCTGTGGTCTTTAAGAACCTCACACCAACATAAATGATTAATCTTACTTGTCGGTGGGAAGAATCTGTTCTACTCAATTCCTAACACCGTGTGTGACATATGTGAGGATGCCTTGTACATTCTCCTTTGCGACAGTTCTCACATTGAATAACCCATTGTTCACTATCTCTTTCCCCATGGGCTGTAAGCTTTTACTGGGAGCACAGTATGTATCAGGCAGATTCTGTTCTAGGAATTTTTAATATGTAAGAGGATAAAATAAAGATCTTTACCTTTTGCTTATTTAACTTTGTATCCCTAGCACCTAGCAGAGTGTCTGGCACCCAGTGATTCTCAATAAATATTTACTAAATGAATAAATGAATCAATTAAGAGGGGTAGGTAGAAGTAACAGAAAAAAAGTACAGAGAAAAGGAAATATTTGGGTTTGATCTCTTAACTCCCCATTTTTAAATTAAAATCTTACTATGCTTGTAATTAATAAGGATGACTGTAGTTATTATTTAACTCATCTTTAGAGGCAGAAATGTTACCAAATATATTTTAATTCTAAAACAGAACTACAGTCCACGCTCTGAAGGAGGACATGTGATTCAGGATGCAGTACTTGCTTCTTTGACAGACGAAATTTTCGAATTCTATTCCCCAGAGCCTAGCCTGTTTGTGTTCATCACTTTTCAAAAGGTGACTTTCCAAGGCAAGTCTCCCAGTAATTAGGGGTGTTTATCCTAAAGCTTCTTTGGTTTTAGCAGTGAGGTTACAGGCTGTCATCCACATTGTTATTGACTCCCTCAATTACTGGCAGTGGCATTTCACCTCTATGCAAAATATTAGTAAATTAACAATCCCCACTCTGCATTCATTTGGGAAATCTGCTCTGCTTGTGATGACGAACGTGACAGGCAGGGAGTAATCAGAAACACTCTGGTAATACCTTTAAGCCTTGCAAACATCAATTAAAACTCTGGCTCTGCACTTTGCAGTTGGGGGTTTGGTCCGCAGGGCCCATTTTCTTTTTCATGATACAGTGCAAAAGTCAGCATTGGTAATTTGCAAGAGAAACAGGGAAAAATCCCAACAAAAATAGCCAGAAAAACATTCACTCTGATTTTCTTGAATCTTTCCTATTTTCAATGTCTCTTTTAGACCATAAAATGAACTCTGGCACTGTGAACAACTTTCAGACCAGATTTACAATTCTCTGACATGACAACTTTGAGCCAAAGAGCAATTCCAATAAATATTTCTTTAGAGTGCTAAAAAGACTGCAAAGACATTATTATTCAAGTGTCGTGACTGTCTCAGATCGAAGGGCATTTAAGTCTAATGAAGAGACTTTTTACCCAGTAATTGCTAGGTCATAGAGGCTCTGTGGATGAGCTTCAGTAGATTTACCTAAAATTTGTTTAAAAAAAAAATCTGATGTCCATCTAAAACTCAAGAAAAGCCACTTTTTTTTTTCTTTTTAAGTAAAGAGGGTTTGTAAATGAGAACAGGTGAATTTTAAATCTGAAAGACTATTCTTATACTGGACATGTAAAAGTACAGCTAACTTACCGTCATGATGAGCCCCTTTTCCTGGAAGTATTTGACCAATGGAGCAGCATTCTGCTTGAAGTTCATTAGTCTCCTTTGGGTAGCTTTCAGATTGTCGTCAGGCCGCCCCTGTTGCTCTGCACGCTTCAGTAATCTTTCTTTGAGTCTCTGATTGGCACAAGCCAAGAATACCACCAAGTCAGGAGTACAGATCTGCGAAGAGTATCAAACAAGTAGACAAGCATTTAACACACCAACCAATGCAACTGTGGGCAGTGATATTTATTTCTTTTAATTCTGTTGAGGATGTCATATTTTTGGCCTTCTATGTCTTCGCTAGTATATTTCTAGGGCTATTGCTCTACACAAGAATAGGAGGAACCATTGCTTTTATAAAGGCATACTCTGAAGTTCTTAAAAGAAATGGAAAGTGCTACTCCAGTGAACCCATAAATGATAAGAAAGTGAAAGTGAAATGGGCTTATTGCTGGTATGGAGAAAGTTATGGACAGAAAACCAAACTAGCTATAAAACTGTCTTAAACCAAAGCCATAAGCCTAATCCAGAGCAAGGCCCTAACTAACTCTCTTCAATTCTACGGGGCTGAGAGAGATGAGGAAGCAGTGGAAGGAAAAGTCTGAAGCTAATGGAGATGGGTTCATGGGATTTAAGGAAAGAAGCCTTCTCTGTAACGTAGAAGTACAAGGTGAAGCTCCAAGTGCAGAGGGAGAAGCTACAGCAACTTATCCAGCAAAGTATTTAGCTAAGACAATTAATGCAGGGAGCTTACATGAAACAACAAATTTTCAGTGCAGATGAAACAGTCTTATCCTGGAAGAAGATGCCATCTAGGTTTTTCTCAGGTATTGTCTCAGAGAAGACAATGCCTGGCTTCCTCAAAGAACAGGCTGACTGTTCTTAGGAACTAATGCACCTGGTGACTTTGAAGTTGAAGCCACTGCTCACTGACCATTCTGAAAATTCCAGGGCCCTTAAGAATTATGCTAAATCTACTCTGCTTATGCTCTAAAAATGGGACAACAAAGCCTAGATGATGGCACATCTGTCTAAAACATGGTTTACTGAGTATTTTAAGCCTGTTGTTGAGACCTATTGCTCAGAAAAAAAGATGTCCTTCAAAGTATTATTGCTCATTAACAATGCACCTGATTACCTAAGAGTGCTGATGGAAATGTACAGTGATATTAACGTTGCTTTCATGGCCTGCTAACACAACATTGATCCTGCAGCCCAAAGACCACATAGTAATTTCAATGTTCAAGTCTTATTAGTTAAGAAATACATTTTGCAAGGTGTTAGCTGCCATAGGTAGTGATTCTTCTGGTGGATCTGGGCAAAGTCAAGGGATGCTGTTAAGATTGTTGAAATGACAACAGAGGATTTAGAATGTTACATAAACTTATCTGGTGAAGCAGCAGCAGGGTTTGAGAAGATTCACTCCAATTTGGAAACAAGTTCTGCTGCAGGTAAAGTGCTATCAAACAACATCTTCACCAGGAGTAGATTCCACTTCAAGAAACCACTTGCTTTGCTCGTCCATGGGAATCACCTCCTTAAAGTTTGATCATGAGGTGCAGCAATGCTGTTATATATTCAGGCTCCACTTCTAATTCTAGTTCTCTTGCTATTTCCACTATATCTGCAGCTACTTTCTCCATGGAAGTTTTGAGCCCCTCAAAGTCATCTCTGAGAGTTGGAATCTACTTCCAAACTCCTGTTAACGTTGAAATTTGACCTCTTTCTTTTTTTTTTCCAAAGATTTTATTTATTTATTTGACACAGAGAGGTAGAGGGGTAGAGAGGCAGGCAGAGAGAGAGGAGGAGGGAGACTCCCTGCTGAGCAGAGAGCCAATGCGGGCCTCAATCCCAGAACCCTGAGATCATGACCTGAGCTGAAGGCAGAGGCTTAACCCACTGAGCCACCTAGGTGCCCCACAAATGTTCTTAATAACATCTAGAATGGTGAATTCTTCCCAAAAGGCTTTTGCCCAGATCCATCAGGGGACCCTGATGCAGGGCTCGTTCCCAAGATCACAGGACTCCAGGACCCTGATGTGGAGCTTGATCCCAAGGCCCCAGGATCATGACCTGAACCAAAGGCAGATGCTTAACCGACTGAGACACCCAGGTGCCCTGCAATAAAGTATTTTTAAATTAAGGTATTTTTTTAGGCATAATGCGTTGCAGACTTAATGTTAAAATTGCAATTATTATATCTCTTCCTTTTTAAATTGCATTTTTGTGTACGTTTTACAACAAGCATCCTATATTAGTATGGTGATATATGCATATTTTCTAAATTAATAAGTATATATTTATTGGGGTGTATGCTCAAATAATTAACTAATGTAAGGATGCAAGCAAACAGTGTAGTCTTACACTATAGTGTAAAATAACTTTTATATGCACTGGGAAATAAAAATTTTCATCTGACTTGCTTTATTGTGATACCTGCTTTATTGTAGTGGTCTGGACCTCAACCCACAATATCTCCAAGGTATGCCTCTAGCTCATGGAAATGGCATTCCACAAGCTGCACAGCTATATGCAGTGGTCTCCATATTTCTGGAAAATACTTTTTGTCTACGTTCGAACAAGTACTCAGCTTAAATGAAGGACAGTATAGGCAAAACTCGACCAAAGGTATTTGTGACCAATTTTAGAGGAGACATGATGATTCTATACAGTAAACAAGTACTGCTGCTATTACTACTTTTGCTGCTCTTTTAAAAGTATCACTTGTAGAGGCACCTGGGTGGCTCAGTTGGTTAAGCATGTGATTCTTGATTTTGGCTCAGGTCATGATTTCAGGGTTGTGAGACTGAGCCCTGCATGGGCTCTTGTCTCAACTCAGAGTCTGTTCCTGACTCTCTTTCTCCCTCTCCCTCTGCCCTTCCTCACCCTCTCTCACCACGTGTGTGCCAATAAACAAACAAACAAACAAACAAATGTTTAAAAGTATCCACTGTGTGCCAGGCCCAGTGCTAAGTTAATTTCGTATGATATTGCTAAATTTTGCAATACCCTGCAAGGTACATATTATCTCCAGTTTATAGATAAACAAACCCGGCTGTGAGAAATAAGGGATTTGTCTGAGGTCATATGGTCAGAAAAGTCAAAGCTGGTATCTGCCTCATCTAAGGCCTGTGTTCCTTTTACTATTACAAAGAACCAATTAATCCAAAAGCTTTCACAAATTTCTGAAAATACCAAGGAATGACTTGAAAAGAACCTACGAAATAAATAGTTCTTATTTAACTCAATTGGAACTAGTATTACATTTCAAAAACAGCATGGTCATAGAAAGTGAATGTGGTTTCTCACCGAAGATGGGACAAGACAAAAAGGTGGTTTTGCATAAAGAAATGATTCAAGCAAATAATAATAAAGAAATGATTCCAATGTTTTTTGGAACTTTACGTTAGTAAATTATCTGAGCATATGCCCCAATAAATATATACTTATTCATTTAGAAAATATGCATATATCACCATACCAATATAGGATTCTTGTTGTAAAACATACACAAAAATGCAATTTAAAAAGGAAGAGATACAATAATTGCAATTATAACATCTTTTTCCACACCTTGTACACTCTAGAGACCACAGGTTGGAAAATGGACCCAAGAGGCTGGAAATACTCATCCCAGTTTTTTGCCTTAGGATTTGCCAACTGAGTGACAGGCATATTGACTTAAATTTCCAAAGCCTCTTTGTTTTCATCTATCAGTAAAGATATAGAGACCTATCTCCTTGAGTTACTGTAAGGATTAAGTAAGATAATATATGTGAAATACACAGCAACAATTTGATCCATGGTAAGTGCTCAATAAATTTTAACCATGTTTATTCTTAGCTTTCATGATTCTAGGTGTCCTGGTCCTCCTTTAACTTTCTGTTATTTATTTGTGTGTTTATTTATTTTCTTGGCTCACATTTTTTCCTCCCTAAACCCACAAGTGGGGGCCTTCCTTGAGACTTAGATCATATTACTGTTTTAAAGTCTTAGCTCCAGATTCTCATGCTCTTCTCATTCTTTTTTACCTGATTGGTTTCAACAACTGCCGTTAGTTGATGAATCCCAAATCTACATTTTTAGCACCGACTTTCAACAAAATCTAAGTCCTGTATTTTCAAATGCTTTATATGATGGCTCTACTTGTAAGTCTTAATGTTTCTTGTGACTTAGCAAGGCCACATCAATCTCAGCACCTTTTTCCATAAATAAAATTTCTATCTTGCTTATTTATTAATTCTTCTCCTTACGGTATTTTATTGTAGCAACACTATTTTCCTAAATCTCTCAGCTAGAAGAGAACACTCAGTCATCAAAAATTTCATCTCTCTCAGCCATCAGCCATGCTGATGTCTTTTTGTCTTTGAAATGCCACTCAGACTCCTCCCACATCCCCCCACCCCCAGTTTCCACTGCCACTGTCTAAGCCGCACATTAGCATTAATAAGTAAGAGCACAAATTTTAGAATCAGATCATCTTGAATTTGATGAATTAATATTTGGTCTTTGAACAAATGGTTCGTTTTTTCTAAGTCTCAGTTTTGCCACCTGTAAAATAAGAGAATACGCTCTCCCTAAATGTCCATCAACAGAGGAATAGATAAAGAAGATGTGATATATATATATACAATGGAATATTAATTAATATATATATACACAATGGAATATTAAGCAGCCATAAAAAGAATGAAATCTTGCCATTTGCAATGATGTGGATGGAAAGTAAGTCAGTCAGAGAAAGACAATTATCATATGATCTCTCTGATATGAGGAATTTGAGAAACAAAGAGGATCATAGGTAAGGGAAGTAAAAATGAAACAAGATGAAACCAGGGAGGGAGAAAAGCCATAAAAGAATCTTAATCTCAGGAGACAAACTGAGGTTGCTGGAGGGAAAAGGGGGAAGGATATATGGTGGCTAGGTGATGGACAGGGGGAGGGTATTTACTATGGTGAGTGCTGTGAATTGTGTAAGACTGATGAGTCACCTCTACCCCTGAAACAAATAATACATTATATGTTAATAATAAAGAAATTAAGAAATAAAGAAAAAGAGGAAAAGCTCTCCATCTCTGTAGTCTAGTATTTCTTAAAAGCAGAAACAACAAAAAAGCCAACTTCTAAATAGCTTTTGAAGAGTCTTAATACTTTTTTTTTACTTTAAATTTATTTTATTTTTTCAGTGTTCCAAGATTCATTGGGTTTTTTTTTTGTTTGTTTGTTTGTTTTTAAAGATTTTATTTATTTATTTGACAGAGAGATCACAAGTAGGCAGAGAGGTAGGCAGAGAGAGGAGGAAGCAGGCTCCCTGCCTAGCAGAGAGCCTGATGTGAGATTCATTGTTTCTGCCCCACACCCAGTGCTCCAGGCAATACGTGCCCTCAGTACCCACCACTGGGCTCTCCCATCCCCCCACCCCCTTCCCTTCAAGACCTTCAGTTTGTTTCTGAGTCCAAAGTCTCTCATGTTTCGTTTCTCTCCCCGAATTACCCTACTTCCCATTTCCTTTCTTTCTCCTACTGTCCTCTATATTACCCCTTATGCACCTCAAGTAAGTGAAACCATGTGTTACTTGACTTTCTCTACTTGGCTTACTTCACTCAGCATAATCTCTTCCAATCCAGTCCATGTTGCAACAGATGAATGGATAGAGAAGATGTGTATGTATATACAATGGAATACTACACCTCCATCAGAAAGGATGAAAAGTCTTAATACTTTAATACTTTAGAAAATCACTTTATAATTTTTGTGTGATATATGATAAAGACATTATTTGAAGTTAAAAATTTTTATCTTATCAAATATTACATTGTAAAATTTATGTTTAATAAAATCCTTGGCAATATATAGCCTTATGCAATATAACAAATAACATCCTTCAAAATTTGTTTTAAATAAATTATATTAGGGGGGCCCCTGGGTGGCTCAATTGTTTAAGCATGTGACTTGATTTCAGTTCAGGTCATACATCAAGGTTGTGAGATCAAGCGCCATGTCAGGCTCCATGCTGGGTGTGGAGACTACTTGAGATTCTCTTCCCCTGCCTTGCCCTGCCTTCCCTCCACCGCCTGCTTGTTCTCTTCCTAAATAAATACACAGATGATATTAGGAAGAAAACAATTTCTGACAAATACAATATTATATTATTCTTGGTTTAGTTGCAATGTATATCAAAATATGGGGGAGGAGGAAACCTGAATTACTAGCTTAGCATTAAATGCAGATAAAAACTTTTTGACTTTTGAAATTCTTTCACTGTGCATTTAAACAAATGAAAAGGTTTACTTTAATATATTTTGTGTTTTGTTTCAGGCTACAATGTAAGTGCTTCTCCTTACATAACACAATGAAGTCATGGATAGACATACATGTCATCATGACCATATTTTGCTTTTTATTGTTGGCTTTTGAAATATTAGAGAAATTTAAAGACTGAAATTTATATAACACTTTTTCAGACTTCGAATAAAACTGCATTTAAAAAACTTTTTTAAATTAAAAGCCCTTTTAAAAAGCAGCTTTAGGTTTACAGAAAACTTATGTGGAGTATCTAAGAGTTTTGATCAGTGAAATGCAACTTCAAGTTGAGAAAGATGACTTTGAAGTGAATCTGGAAAGTTATTTAATTTTATCACTGTGATTAACTTGTTATCT
Organism: Spilogale gracilis; assembly: GCA_004023965.1. Classification (NCBI taxonomy): domain Eukaryota; kingdom Metazoa; phylum Chordata; class Mammalia; order Carnivora; family Mephitidae; genus Spilogale; species Spilogale gracilis. The sequence continues at coordinate 31,955 of PITA01011149.1, read as the reverse complement.
TTCTTTGGTATAAATGACACAAGATTTAATTAGAAATAGAAAAAACAATCAAAATGTAGAGCTGGTGAGGACTGTGGCAGCTGGGGATACCAGGCTGATGGCTCACTGGAGTGCCCACGGCCACTCATGTGCTCATCTGAGCCCCAGTAACCCCCCGCATGCCCAGTCATTAGGGCCTCATCTTCTCCAATAGTATTCCATTATAGAGAAAAACATATTTAATCGTTTGTTTTCCCCCCAAGATAGAAGCAGATACCATTGCATTCTAAAAGATGTGAAGTCCCTAGAAAGTTTTCATAAAATTCGCTTGTGATATCTTGAGAAGTATCACCAATAAAGTGGATCCTTGACATACCTTTTCTTACACTAGGTTCCCAAAAATACATTTGCTGATTCAATGAGTGAGTGAATATATATACAAATGAAAAGAAAATTTGAGATACCACTTTTGTCTACAAGGAAGTGAGCTTCTCAATTGCTGATGTTATTTCTCTTAATCAATCAACTAAATCATTTTTTTCTGTCATTATATAGACATGCCAACCCTCCTGTGTCCATTGACTTCAAGTCTCTTACCTATGATTACTCTGTTAAAATGAACCTGTAATTGCCTTTGATAAGCAAAGACATACTCACTGTGTCAGACTGCCAAGTGAGCTTTGTTTTAACACTCTCTCTTCCTAACTGTCAGTACTTTTGACTGTCCTATTCTTTATGAAGATGTGTCAGAAGGACTACTTTCCATAATTCTGATGACACTGTCAGAAACCAGGGAGCAAAGTACTAAAGAGAGAGAGAGAAGATCAAATTGGAACAAAAACTGAAATCGCAGAAACTGAAGGCTGGAAAAAAACTTGAGAGGTTATCTGACCCAGATTAATACCAAACCTGTAATTATCTCTGCAGTCTCTTGACAAGTAATTTTTAAAGTTGAACATTTGAACTTGAATGTTCTTGTGAGCATTTCTTGGGATGGGTACCTACTACTTACAAGGCAGCCCCTTTTGTTATTGGAAGACTCTAATAACTAGGAAGTTCTTTCTAATAGTGAGCTTAAATTTGCTTCCCTATTCTGCCCACAGTGAAAATGCAAAATAAATTATTTCTTTCATCCATTAAACATTTACTGAACACACACTATTATCACAGAAGCTAGATTAGATCATAAAAGGAAAAAAAGGATAGGTAATTAGAGTTCACTGTCATTTAATATGGAAATAATTTCTGGGCAGAACTTTAAACAGACTACAGGGCTGGGGGATAAAAACTAGTATATGGTTCGCAGCCAGGAGAAGGAGCTCTAGAAATGACTACTGCTACTACCCCTTTTTGGTTGGACTCCATAGGGCTACACCATCAGACTGTGTGTAAATCAGACTCACAAGACTAAATCCCTTTAGAATCAGCCCCAAATTCCCATTATATTAAGTGATTAAATGTATTTAACAGCCAATTAGGCATACCTGAAAAGAGAACTAGTAAACTAGAAGAGCAGAATAAAATATCCAGAATGAAACAAAGGGCAGACAGGGGTAGGAAATGTACATCAAACAGCAAGAGGGACAGATGAGAGAGATGCTTAGAAAGTTCTAGAAGAATGAAAATGAAGAAGCAGTATTATACAACATAACACCTAAGAATTTTCTAAACTCACAAATGATACCAAGTCTCAGATTCAAAAAGCAATATAAAAGCCAAAAAGAATAAACAGAAAACCTCAGATATAAGCATATCATAGTAAAACTGCTAAAAGTTTAGACAGACAAAAAGACCAGAGCAAAGCAAAACAAAACAAAAAAATCTTTAAAGCTGCCAGAAATATTTAAAGAAATGAAAGATTACCTTCAGAAGAGCAAAAATAAACAGCTATATTTTCAAAAGTGACAATGAAAACCAGAAAACAACGAAATGGTATCCTTTTTTCCCAAAGAAATGCAATTTTTATTTTTATTTTATTTTATTTTTTTAAAGATTTTATTTATTTGACAGAGAGAAACACAGCCAGAGAGGGAACACAAGCAGGGGGAGTGAGAGAGGGAGAAGCAGGCTTCCCGCCGAGCAGGGAGCCCGATGTGGGACTCGATCCCGGGTCTCCGGGATCATGACCTGAGCCGAAGGCAGTCGCTCAACCAACTGAGCCACCCAGGTGCCCCTATTTTTATTTTATTTTTTAAATGTTATCTTTAAAGAGCCAATACAAAATAACTGCCAACCTACCTTTCTGTATGCAGTAATAACATCTTTGAAAAATTAAGAGTAAATACAAATATTCTCAAACAAACATAAACTGAGTGTATCCAGGGGCACCTGGGTGGCTCAATTGGTTAAGCGACTGCCTTCGGCTCAGGTCATGATCCTGGAGACCCGGGACAGAGCCCCGCATCGGGCTCCCTGCTCAGTGGGAAGCCTGCTTCTCCCTCTCTCACTCCCCCTGCTTGTGTTCCCCCTCTAGCTGTGTTTCTCTCTGTCAAATAAATAAAATCTTAAAAAAAAAAAATCAAAAAAACTGAGTGTATCCATCCTCAGAAATTCTACACTAATGGAAACATTAAAAAATATTCTTTAGGTAGAAGAAAAATGGTCCAAGATAGGAAACTGGCCGAGTGGAATGAATGAACAGCAAAGAAATGGTAAATATGTGGGTAAACCTAAATAAGTATTGACCATATTAAAGAATACTAAAATTATTTTAGAATATTTTAAAATACTTAAAATATTATAGAATATTTAAAATATTTTAGAGTATTTTAGAATATTTAAAATAAAAAATATTTTAGAATACTAAAATATACTTTAAAATTAGAGATCAGTCATGAGTCAGGTCCATGAAATTCAATCGCTTTAAGGACTTGTTCAGGAAGTGGTAGAAATACTGAATCCTATGAGACATTAAGTTAATGATACACATTGTGATCCTTAGGACAAGAGTTAGCAAATGTTTTCTGTAAAGGCCCTGATAATGAATATTTTAGGCTTTTCAGGCCATATGGTCTTGTAGCATGACAGCAGCCGTAAACAGGAAAGGTGGTAGAGAGGACTGGGGAAACTTTAGAGGAGGGGGGCAAGCCAGTGCAAAGGTGCAGAACCCAGTTAGTCACTGTGACTGGGGACTGGGACCTCCATGCTGCTGGGCCTTCTGAGGGGCACAAATGAGGAGCTGCAGTCCACCAGATGCTGTCTGCTACTGGTTAAGAGTTGCCTCCAGGCATAATACTTTCCCCATACTTTCACATTATGGATGTGTGAGTCCCTGGGCGAAGGAAGCCAAATGTCCCCAGGGAATGGCCACACATTACAATGGCATGAGGCTGACCACAGGAGCAATGACCAAGTAAAAGGTGGGCTGTGAGAATATAAGATAGGGTATCTGAGATGCTTGATATAACTGCACACTTAAAATAGAAAGATACAGAAAGGCTAAAAGTAAAGGGATGGAGAAAACATACCATGAAAACATTAACCCATAGAAAGGTGGTAAAAGAATGCAAATATCAAACTGATTTGATATTTGATGGGCAAAGGGAAAAAAACTGAACGTAGCTAGGAGAGTGGATGTTGAAAGTTCTCATCATGAGAAAAACAATTTCTGTAACTATGTAGGGTGATGAATATTAACTGGACTTATTGTGATCATTTTGCATATACAGATATGGAATCATTGTGCTGTACACCTGAAATGAATTAATGATATATCAATTATACTTCAATTTTAAAAAATTGAAAAAATAAATTCCTAATAATCTACTTTCTACAAAAAAAGGGCAAAATGTACAGACATTTCTTTCTTTCTTTCTTTCTTTTTTTTTATTGTTACTAAAATTTTTTTTTCCAGTGTTCCAAGATTCATTCCCCGCTCCCCACACCCAGTGCTCCATGCTTTAGGTTTTTTTAAAAGATTTTATGTATTTATTTGACAGAGAGAAACACAGCTAGAGAGGGAACACAAGCAGGGGGTAGTGCGAGAGGGAGAAGCAGGCTTCCTGCCAAGCAGGGAGCCCGATGTGGGGCTCTATCCTGGGTCTCTGGGATAATGACCTGAGCTGAAGGCAGCCACCCAACCAACTGAGCCACCCAGGCACCCTAGACATTTCTTAAAAGAAGGCATACAAATAGCCAATAAGTACATAAAAAGGGGTTTAGCATCACTAACCATCAGGGAAATGCAAATCAAAACCACAAAGAGATATCACCTTACACCTGTGAGAAAGACAAAAGATAACGAGTATTGGCTTGATGTGGAGAAGAGGGAACCCTCTTGCCTCGTTGGTGGGAATGTAAACTGGTACAGCCACTATGAAATACAGTATAGATAGTCCTCAAAAATGTTAAAAATAGAACTAGCTCTTAATTCACAAATATCACTTTCAGATATATAGCAAAAGGAAACAAATATTCCAAGGAGATATCTGCACTCCCATAATAATTGCAGCATTATTCTCAATAGCCAAGATATGGAAACAACCTAAATGTCAGCAAATTAATGGATAGGGAAAATGTGGAATAAATATACAATGGGATATTATTTAGCCTTAAAAAAGTAGGAAGTCCAAGGGATGCCTGGGTGGCTCAGTTGGTTGAGCAACTGCTTTTGGCTCAGGTCATGATCCTGGAGACCCAGGATCGAGGCCCACATCAGGCTTCCTGCTCTGCGGGAAGCCTGCTTCTCCCTCTCCCAGTCCCTCTGCTTGTGTTCCCTCTCTAGCTGTGTTTCTCTCTGTCAAATAAATAAATAAAATATTTTTTTTAAAAAAAGGTAGGAAGTCCTGCCTTTGTGACAATATGGATGAATCTGGAGGACATTAAAAGTGTAATAGACGAGACACAGAAAGACAAATACTGCATGATCTCAGTTATATGTGGAATCTGAAATAGTCAAACTCACATAAGCAAGAGTAGAATGGTGGTGGTCAGGGGCTGGGTAGAGAGGGAAATGAGGAGATGTTGGTCAAAGGGTACAAGGTATCAGTTATGCAAGATGAGTAAGTTCCACGGATCTATAGAATAGCAATGTGACTACAGTTAATAGTACTGAATTATATACTTGACCTATTGCTAAGTGGGTGGATTTTAGGTGTTCTTACTACGAAAAAGAAAAACAAAGAAAATAATAACTGTGGGAGGTGGCGGATATGTTGGCTAGATTGTGATGACCATTCATATATATCAGACGGTCAAGTTGTACAATTTTTGTTTGTCAACTATACTTCAATAAAAGTGAAAAAACCCTGAACAAATGTCAAAGTATAGACTTTAAGGAGAGAAGTGTTACTGGAACTAAAGAGTGTCATTTCATTATAATAAACTGTTAATTATTCAGGAAGTATTAATAACCTTAATTTGCATGATCCAATAATATAGGCTCTCAGTATACAAAGCTGAACTTAAATAGAGGTAAAAGAAGAAAGTCACAAATCCACAATCATATTTGGAGATTTTAATATGTCTTTCTAAGTGACTGATAGAACACATGACCAAAAAATCAGTAAGCGAAGAGATCTTAAAAAAATTAACTTTATAGATCGATAGATAGATAAATACAACCACTAAGTTGAGTATAAATTCTTCTAAAATATACACAGAAAATATATAAAAGTTGACCAAATTCTGAATCATGAAGGAAATTTAAATAAATTTCAAATGATTAAAACTCACATTCAGATTACTTTCAGTGACTACAATGGGAGTAAGCTCTGCATAAATAACAGAAATAGAAATTTTATACTTCCTACTCTAGAACCTCCAGAAAGATACGTCTGCCTGCTGAGGTCTTCACATCAGCCTGAGTGTAGGAGGCCCACAGGAAGGAATTCTGGAAGATACAACTGACCATCGGGACAATGAGGCATATGAGATGCTTTCTGAGAAAGGGTATCAAGACTATGAACACAAAGCCAAAGAAATACTTCTGCTCCCAGTTTCCTGAAACCCACTGGTAGATGGTCCATCCTGGACAAGTACTCAGTTCCAAAATTCCCGGTCATGACATAGTCTTGATGTTTTTCCGGTATATTTTAAACTCTCCATAAGCCATGACTGAAGTTATCTGTACCAGCCCCTACTCAGCATTTCAGGGCTTGCCTCTCACTAAAGTGATCCTTGTGTACTGTGTGGATACTGTGTCCTGAAATCTAAAATGTTAAGCCAAAACACTTAAGTGACTACCACTTATCTCTAAATCTTCACCATTTTTTGTTGCTGTTACTGAGAAGTTGTGATTTACTCTCATACATTATAAGATTTCTAGGTGTCTTTTAATTACTCTTTCTAAGAATAATGATGTGTTGTGAAATTTGTTAATATATATTACTTAAAAACACGTGACCATGAAACTATTCAACTATAAATATTAGCTAAGAAGTTTTATTGTTTTGTGATGTGTTTTATTAACCTGTGTTTATATATAAATGGTGAAAATTGAAAAAATAAAAATGTTACTTAACCAAAAAAAAAAAATCATTGAATCACCTAGTGGAAAGATCTAATGAAAAATGACACAAGAATACTACACAGACACTGGCAGAAATAAAATGAGGTATATGCCATATCATGAATGGAACACTTAATATCATAAAATATATAAATGTTTCCCAATTGATCTATTGATTTAATGTAATCTCTAAATGTCAGCAGCTTTGTTAAATTTTTGTATGTCATGGAAATTGAAAAATAGACTGAAATTTATTTGAAAATGCAGAAGGCCAAGAACAGCCAAGACAGTCTTTAAGAAAGTCTTAAAGAAAAAAAAACTAAACAGATAGAACTTATTGTCAGATAATGTGATTCATTATAATCCACAGTAATTAAGACAGCGAGGTACTGTGTTTTAAGGAAGGCCAGTGAACCACTGAAGAGGTACGGAACTCTGAGATAGATCCACTGTCCAAATATAGGGGCATATGATTTATGACAAAGGTGGCTCTGCAATGCAGTGGGGAAAGCACAGTCTTTTCAATGAATGCTACCTGGACAGTTGGATGTTCATACAGAAAATAATGATACTTGACTCTCTATATGATATGATATGCAAAACTCATTCCAAATGGATGTTCAGATCCAAATGTGAAAAGTGAAATGGTAGAGATTTTAAGAAGTAACATATAACAAAATACCTTCTAGACCTTAAGGTAGATAGAATTTCTTAAATAGGACCTAAAATTTCCTAACCATAAAGAAGTTTTATAATTGAACAGCTTTAACATAAAAAGAACACTTTTATTTATTAAATACACAATTAAGAGAATGAAAATGTCAGTTGGAGAAGATATTTGCAACACATACAATCAAGAAAGGGCTTGTTTTGAAAATATAAAAAGTCTTCTTACAAATCAGGGTGCTTGGGTGACTCAGTCGGTTAAGCATCTGCCTTCCGTTCCTGTTTTTCCCTCTGCCCCTTCCCCCTACACTCATTCTGCCCCCCCTCAAAAAGAAACTCTTTTTTAAAGAAGTATTCTTAAAAATCAGTAAGAAAAACAGAAAACAATAGAAAAATGGGTAAAAGACTTGAACTGTCATTTTTACAAAAGAGGATATCCAAATAACAACTGAACCGGAGAGAAGCCCACATCATTAATAATCCAGGGAAGGCAAAGTGAAACAACACACCCACCAGAATGGCTAAAATCAAAAAGACCAACAATACCAAGTATTAATAAGAATATATAGCAACTGGAACAAGTTTGTGATAACTCACAGAACAGTACACTCATATTCTGTGTATCTACTAACACTAGATTCTATGCTATGCACCAAGGACCAACAATGAGTGCAAATGAGGTATGTTGTTGCCCTGAAGGAGCTTGTGGCCAACTGGCAGAGACAAACTGTAATCAAAAAAATCTCACAAACAAATACAGAACTATAACTGTGGTAAGTACCACGACCTAGAAGTGGAGCAGTTGTTACTATGAGAACATATAACAAGGAAATCCAACCTTACCATGGAGGTCTTGGAAGGCTCCTCTGAGGAAATGACAACTGAGCTGAGACATGAAGATGGGGAAGGAATAACCAAAGTAAGATGGAGAGCAAAGAGTGGTCTCTCCAAGACAACACATTCACAGAGACGAGCAAGCACATGGCTTAAGAGGAATGCTACACCAAAGTTGTATGCGACGTATGCAGCCCACAAGATGAGAATCTTTTAAACATCATCCTCCCACAGAGAAGATAATATAAAAAGGTAGGCATCCCCCCCCCCACACACACACACCCAGAATGGAAGCAATCAATGTCTTGATGGGGATTTCTCTAAGTTTGACTTACAAGTGGAAGATTCTAGATACTGGAAGGGATGAACTGGGATGCTAGCAACAGATGAGCTTTGTTATATGCATTATCCACTCTCTTATCCCAAGTAATGGTTCTATGGTTATAAACTCTAGACCTGAGCTATTAAGACCCTTGGGTTTATAGAAAAGGACAAAAAATTGGAAAATGTTAATCCCTAAAAAACAAACAAACAAAAAACAAGTTCAAGTCTCCTTTTCCATTTCCCCCATCCCCCTCTTCACTTTTGAAGAGAAAGAATATGACCAAAGTTGGTCAGATCAAGACTTTTCACTGAGCCACAGTACTAGGTACTATGTAATACTAGTACTGTAGTATTAGGAAGGGGTGTGGTTTCTCTCACCTAGGATCCTTTTATTTCCAAGAAGCTAGAGAAGTAATACCAACCTCTCTTTTTGCTGCTCACCTTTTTCTTTGAACTTGCTTCTTTCTATGCAGCTAGAGAGATTTTCTGGACTTAAATATCAGATGGCCTACACTGGCTGCTCTAAGCACCAGCTCAGTTTATGCTTCACTGGTTCTACTTCCTATCCTCTTCTCCTCCATTGGCATTCTCTGGATTTATGTCTCTGTGACATGGTGGTACAATCTGAGACTTGGGATTAGGGTCGGAGGAGTTCTCCTGGCTCGCTTTGGTCCCAGGCACTAGGCTACCAGTAGACTACATAATAGGAATTCTCCATAGAATTCAGACAGTACTCTTGGGTCCCACTGGGTTTAGAGACAAAATTTCATAATAATAGATTTTTTTTCTTGCTGTCAATTGTTGTCCCTGAACATTTCAATTTAGAGATCATGCTGGAGGACTAATAGACTGAGGACAGTCTGTTGTTCCCCAAATAACATTTTCATCTCTCATATTTCCAATCAGTGTAACTATTATGCCTTGATTATAAAGAGGAGTAAGACATTTTTCCTGACCTTAAGGAGCTCATGGTCTGATAGTTGAGCAAAGAGACAATTGTAACATAATATGATTAGCACAAGGTTTAAGCAATTATGAGAATAAAGAGGAGGGCCACTACCACAGGGCAATTCTTACGATACCTGATGTCAGTTAACATTCTCTAAGTCTTCTTTTCTCCAAGACAAATTCCATCCTCTTTCCCAACACCATTACAACCACATGAAATAACATGAATTGAATGAAATGTGTTTCACTGATGCAAACCCTGATAATGATGTGAAGGAGGCTCTACTTCTGGTACTGAAAGAATAAAGTTTGCACTGGTTGGCCTTGCATGGGCATCTCCCAGAAGCCTGCAAAAAATGCAAATCAGTGCACTCCACTCTCTTCTAATGAGTCAGGATCTCTGGAGGTGGGCCCCCGGAAGCTGTGTTTTAACCTCTATTTTTAAGAAACACTATATAGAAATGTGTGCTCAAAATGACATATCTGATAAAGGGCTAGTATCAAAAATCTATAAAGGACTTATCAAACTCAAAACCTAAAGAACAAATAATCCAGTCAAGAAATGGACAGAAGACATGAACAGAGAGTTCAGCATAGTAGGCATTCAAATGGCCAAGAGACACATGAAAAAGTGCTCAACATCACTCGGCATCAGGGAAATACATATCAAAACCACAGTAAGATACCACCTTACACCAGTCAGAATGGCCAAAATTAACAAGTCAGCAAACAACAAGTGTTGGGGAGGCTGCAGAGAAAGGGGAACCCTCTTACACTGTTGGTGGGAATGTATACTGGTGCAGCCACTTTGGAAAACAGTGTGGAGATTCCTTAAAAAATTAAAAATAGAGCTACCCTATGACCCTGCAATTGCACTACTGGGCATTTACCCCAAAGATACAGATATAGTGAAAAGAAGGGCCATATGTACCCCAATGTTCATCGCAGCAATGGCCACAATCGCCAAACTGTGGAAAGAGCCAAGGTGCCCATCAACAGATGAATGGATAAAGAAGATGTGGTACATATATACAATAGAATACTATGCCTCCATCAGAAAGGATGAATATCCAACTTTTGTAGCAACATGGACTGGACTGGAAGAGATTATGCTGAGTGAAATAAGCCAAGTAGAGAAAGTCAAGTATCACATGGTTTCACTTACTTGCGGTGCGTGAGGGGTAACCTGGAGGACAGTGGGAGAAGGAAAGTAAATGGGAAGTAGGGTAATCCAGGGAGAGAAATGAAACAACAGAGACTTTGGATACAGAAACAAACTGAGGGACTTGGAGGGATGAGGGTGGAGGGATGGGAGAGCCTGGTGGTGGGTACTGGGGGCACCTATTGCATGGAGCACTGGTTGTGGGGAATGGGGAATGAATCTTGGAACATTGGGGAAAAAAATTTAAGTAACAATAAAAAAAAAAGAAAAAGAAACTGACAATTAAACATTAAAAAAAAAAAGATACCACCTCACACCAGTCAGAACAGCTAAAATGAACATGTCAGGAGATGACAGTGTTGGTGAGGATGCAGAGAAAGGGGAACCCTCCTACACTGTTGGTGAGAATGCAAGCTGGTGCAACCACGACTTCAAAAAGTTGAAAATGAAGTTACCCTATGACCCAGCAATTGCATTACTGGGTATTTACCCCAAAGATACAAATGTAGTGATCCAAAGGGGCATATGCACCCCAATGTTTATAGCAGCAATGTCCGTAATAGCCAAACTATGGACAGAGTCAAGATGTCCATCAAGAGATGAATGCATAAAGAAGATGTGGTGAACACACACACACACACATGCACACACATACTGGAATATTATGCAGCCATTTAAAACATGAAATCTTGCCATTTACAATGACGTGGATGGAACTAGAGGGTATTATGATAAGCAAAATAAGTCAATCAGAGAAGGACAATTATCATATGATCTCATGATTTGAGGAATTTGAGAAATAAGACAGAGGATCATAGGGGAAGGGGGGGGATGAAACAAGACAAAAGCAGAGAGGGAGACAAACCTTAAGAGACTCTTGGTCTCAGGAAACAAACTGAGGGTTGCTGGAGTGGAGTGGGTGGGAGAGATCGAATAATGGGGCGATCAACATTAGGAACGGTATGTGCTATGGTGAGTGCTGTGAATTGTGTAAGGCTGATGAATCACAGACCTGTTCCCCTGAAACTATATGTTACTTTTAAAATTATATGTTAATTAAAAAAATTTTTTAACAGAAATGAGTGCTCAGAATAGGGGCTTATTAAAGTTCCAGGGTCTTTAAAGTATCAATAAAAATCTGAAGTGGATGATATGACTAAGTCAATAAAGAAAGAAACTAAGTCAAGAAAGAAAGTCAAGAAAGAAAGAAACTAACTAGGGAGACAACTAGTATCTGAAACATTATTTTTACAGTTTGGGCATTTCTTATTGAAAAGCTATATTCTACCCCTTTCCATGATCCTGTGCTCATCTCTTACAAATGCATTCGTTTCCATGACTTTAATTAAGTAGTGATCTAGGTTACTCTTATTTTTTTCCCCACAACTGTCACAAACCACATTAATCACATCTGCTGAACAGAGTATATCATGAATGGTTTAAGAAGATATCAGTAGTTCATGAAAAGTACCTTTCTGGGGTTTGGTTTTTATGGTACAAATCTTCATTTCGATAAGGCAATTGGGATACATTAGGCTGCCAAGACAGAGGAATCTAATGAAGAGGAAAGATTAAGGTTTTATTTAATATCTACCAGGTTGGCAATATGGAAATGAATGCAAATTTCCAGCACTATTTTTTCCAAGATGTCTCCCCACCACTGATTTTATTATGTAGGTATCTACTTCATTTGTTTAATTCATTCATCTACTATATATTAAAAGCTTTTCATGAGCCACAGCTCATGAGGTTCTGGAAAAGTAGGCTGAGACTAGCTGGGCTGGCGTTGTCTTCTATGCTAAGCAGTTGGTGTTTTATCTTAGAACATGGTAGTATTATATTTTATTTCATGCTTAGAATGAATGCCAATGGTAACGCAGGGGCAAACTGGAGGCAAGCAAATCATCTGGAAGAGCTAATGAAGCTGCAGTGTCTAATGAAGTGCCCCTTACAAATAAGGAGGTCAAATAAATGTAAAACATGATCATTATTCTTAACATTCTCTTTATAGATGTGCTCAATCTTAATGATCATTTAGAAAATAGGGGGAACTATTAGTGCCAGCATTAGGCAAATAGTCTGAAATAAAACAAGATTGGACAGGAGTGAGGGATGAAGGCAAGTGGGTAGAGTTCAAAAAAACATCAGCTGTCTATACACCTGAGGGATGAGCCATGACTGCCTGACTCATAGTGGTCAGTCTGTGGACTCGTCATTACCAGCGCATGTGACACATGACTGATTAGACCACAGAAAACAGGGCCTTTTCAGAAGCAAATGGTAAGGTGATGTTTCCAGACCCAGCCAAGAAAATCATAGGACAGACCTTGAGGAAGCGGAAGATCTCAGCATATTGCTAATGTTTACGATTAAGCCAACTTCCAAATTGTCCCCACTCTCAAATGTGCTTCTTTAAAACACTTAACATTTAAATACTCAATATTGACAATGGGAATAATTAATTACCCATGTAGTCCTGCCATTGATATATTGGCACACACCTGACACATTGTCTACTATGTTCTAAATTCAAAGAAGATGGGCATGAACTCCTGTATACCATGTGGTCCAAATTCTTATTTGCTCTGCTGCATAGCAATCAATTTTCCAAAACAAGTACTGCAGCTAAGTATGGGATATATTTATATTTGCATCAAGTAATATAAAATATAACAAAAAGTAAGAACATTGCAGTTTCTCCCTGACCTACCTATTTTAGACAACTGGATGTTATGCTTTGAGATACTGCCACCATCAAAGGAAGTATGAGAAAAGTCGTTTCGAAATTCTAAGAGCAAGAAGCACATTTCCAAATATTTTAAAAGCATTTCCTGCAGGAAAATGAAATTCAAGGGTATATTAAATGCTAACTGCTATGGAGGAATATAAAATAGGTAAGAAATTATGTGATATTTTCATTAATACTCCATGCACAGACCTACTGAATGGAAAATAGGCTGATAATTCACCACAAAATGCAATTATCAGAGATTTCCATTTGAAGTTTAGATGGAAATATTTTTTCAAACTTGCATGTCATTCTAAAGAAAAACTTGTATCATTTTCTTAGGTGTAAGTTATTTTGATTTGTGTGCTGAAAGAAGCTAACACCCCAAAAGAAGATATATGCCTGACACAATTCTATTTCACACTTACCAACATTGATTGCTTAGTATTCATTCAAACAAAAAGTGGTCTTTTCAGAAGAGACTATTATGCTATTAATGGCTGGAGGAGTGATGGTATCCTACTCTATTCATTGGATATTACATCTTTCTGCCTACCTTATCTTAGAATAACTCTTCTCGTTCACATTGATAATGAAGAAAATACTTTAAAGTCATATTCTCAGACAACATCCGAGAAACTAAGTAAGACCCAAACAAATTCCAGCCAGAGTTTGAGGATATATCTGTAGAACACCTTGTTCTCAAGATTTTCTTGAATATTCTAAGTATGAGAACTACTAAGGAAGATCCTTTCATTCCTCTCACAAGTATTTATTATTTTAACATATGCCTACAAAGTGGTTAAACTAGATCACTATTATCTATTCCTTTCTTTTCTGAAAATTTTCTGATAAGAGTTCTAACAATACTATCAGTACAATACAATACAATACAATACAATACAATACAATACAATAGAAACCTAACAATACAAATGCATTTACAGGTGCCCACATACATTCATTAAGCATCCACTATGAGCCAACTGCCACACTCATTAAAGAAACGCAAAATGGACAAGACATGTTCCCTGAACACAAGGTTATCCCAATCTAAAGTGAAAACAGGCACATAAAATGTTATTTCAACACAGTGGAAGTATATGTAAATTCCATCATATTGGAATAAAGTTCCAAAATGGAATCCACACAGCAGGGTACAACAGAGGCCCTGAAGAGAGCCTGAAGTTCTGGAAACTTGTGGCCCATGTGAATACTCCATGACTACATGGGATGTTTTCTTTCCCTAGAAATTTTCCAGGGCTCTTATTTTACTGGAAAAAGCACTTAGGGAAGGAAAGACTCATATCTAAGTCTATGTTCAGTAGGCAAAAATGGGTCTATGAAAAACCCTGCTGATATATTCAAATTATTCTTCTATCGCCCACTCATTCACTTAGTTGAGTGCTACCAAGCATCAGAAGTATGATAGTTGTATCTTGTATTTTAAAAAATAGCTAAAAAATAAATAAATAAAAAATAAAGTAGCTCATGATCTGGCCTCCAGTTATGAACTGCTCTGATGTAACAATGGGATGAACTCAAGGTTCATTTCAGAAGTTGATGGTCTGGTAGCCATCATCACATCCAGAGTAGCAGACTAAGCTGAGAGACTACCTAATGAAGCGACCAGCAGAGTATGTGAAATCGAGACTCTTTTTGACAATCAGGAATAGTTTCTGTGGGCACCTCCACCCCACTCCAAAAGGGAATCCACACAGCAGGGTACAACAGAGGCTCTTTTAAATATAACCCCACTTCGACTAGGGTAAAGGTTTTGTGTTTTTCTCCTATAAAGATGTAATATGTGGATTCAGGGTTCTAGAACATCTTGAATGGGAATTCAAAGTGTTAAAAACTTCGATCTGTATAGCACAGATATGGCCCATCCTGGAGAGGCTTTCCCTCTGGGATATGCAGAAAATCATTGTTGCTAAGGATCACAGCACTCTGGACTCACCTGCAAAATCCTTCTCAACATAGTAGGCCAGGGAGCCATTACCCTTGAATGCAGTACACACATTGAAGTCTTTTCGCCGCTACTGGTTTATACACATTAGCAAGGTATCTCCATAAGCCATATGGGGAAATTTAGTTTCAGTTTCATTCTATAGCCATAACACACACATTCTCTCTCTCTCTCTCTCTCTCTCTCTCTCTCTCTCTTTCTCTCTCTCTCTCTCCTCTCAGACTCTACTGGCTTTTCAGTGCTAAGTAGTGGTGGACAGAAGAGGTATTTTTTATTAAAGCGAATGAAGTTATTTCCCCAAATCGTTGGTGTCCACTTTCAATGTTCTACTCAGTGTTTTCAATGGCAGATGGGTAATTAGTAAATGGGTAATTTTCCAAGGCTCTAGAAGACAATAGCCATTGTAAGATTGGGTCTTTTCAAATTGTACTGGTGCCATGGAGTTGAAGCCAGACTTTCGAGTCTCTTTTAGCCACAGGAACAGCTGCCTTCACCTTGGCCCTTCTGCTTGAACAGCGAGCCAGAGCACTGAAGTATAATCACTCTAACAGGATATTTTTAGATTATTAATTTAGTGCTTTGAGATGTATGAGTGATGTGGGCAGAAAAAAATCTGAGCTGGAGACACTTTCCAAATATTTCTCTCCTCTGTGTGTGTGTGTGTGTGTGTGTGTGTATTTCTTTCTATCCATTTTTCTATCTCTGTGTATATATTAAAATACATACACATACACATACACACTGCCCAAAAATAATATTTATTAGAATATCTGGTAGTTCAAGTAAAACATAATTGAATTAATTTTCAGAAGGCTCATTATTAAATTTTAATAGAAAGCAAAGAACCATGGATATGGAAAGGTCCACAAGAGATTGTAAAACATTATCTGTCTTATTATTCATTCATTTACTTGTTCATTCAATAAATACTAAGTGTTTAATGTATGCAAAAATAATATTAAAGAATTCCTGGGTGTCTGGCTGGCTCACTCTGTTAAGCATCTAACTTCACCTCAGGTCATGATCTTGGGGTCCTGGGATCGAGCTCTACATCGGGCTCCCCACTCAACAGGGAGTCTGCTTCTCCCTCTGCCCCTTCTCCCACTCATGTGCTCTCTCTTGTGGTCTCTCAAATAAATAAAATCTTAAAAAAAAAAAACCTCCTAAAATATTTCTAGACAAAGAAAGTCAATGGCTAGCTCTAATAATTTGTTCTAAAGTTTAATAATTGGTACTTTTAAAAAGATTTTCCTCATTTCTAATTCAAAATTATATACATTCTCTCTCTTTTTTAAAATCAACATATATTGGGGCGCCTGGGTGGCTCAGTTGGTTAAGCAACTGCCTTCGGCTTAGGTCATGATCCCGGAGACCCGGGATCGAGCCCCACATCGGGCTCCTTGCTCGGCGGGAAGCCTGCTTCTCCCTTTCTCCCTCTCCCTGCTTGTGTTCCCTCTCTGGCTGTGTTTCTCTCTGTCAAATAAATAAATAAAATCTAAAAAAAAAAAAAAATAAATAAAATAAAATAAAATAAAATAAAATAAAATAAAATAAAATCAACATATAATGTATTATTTGCGTCAAGGGTACAGGTCTGTGAATCATCAATCTTACACATTCACAGCACTCACCATAGCACATACCCTTTCCCATGTCCATAGCCCAGCCACCCTATCCCTGTGCCCCCCCCCATTAACCCTTAGTTTTTTCCTGAGATTAAGAGTGTCTTATGGTTTGTCTCTCTCCCTGGTCCCATCTTGTTTCATTTTTTCCCCTCCCTATCTTTCTCTTTTTAAAAAAGATTTTATTTATTTATTTATTTATTTATTTATTTATTTATTTATTTGAGAGAGAGCATGCCAGGGAGAGGGCAAGTGCACCAGCAGGGAGAGGGGTATAGGGAGAGGAACAAGTGGACTCCTCGTTGAGCATGGATCCCAACGCAGGGCTGAATCTCACAACCCTGAAATCATGACCTGAGCCGAACCCAAGAGTCACATGCTTAATCACTGAGCTATCCAGGCATCCCCAAAATTATTTTCTTAAATACAAATACATTTACTCAGTAGAGAATAGCTAAATAGTATACAATTTATTAAATTCTAAGATATGCTTGGAGAACAGTTATGAAGAGGTGACTATGAAGACAGAATGATTTTGAAGTAAAACTGGATGTGTT
This sequence comes from Spilogale gracilis, assembly GCA_004023965.1. Lineage (NCBI taxonomy): Eukaryota > Metazoa > Chordata > Mammalia > Carnivora > Mephitidae > Spilogale > Spilogale gracilis. Next base: position 14,718 of record PITA01011149.1, on the reverse strand, counting down.
TCTCTTTAAAATGGACCCTTTGGGAAAATAGAAATTCATTTCTATATGCTGTCTTCTGTTCAAAATGTGTCTTTTGGCTCTAACTATAGAAAGGTTTGGTTTATAATCAATCCCAGTACTTTGGGACTAGACTTATCTTTTTTTAGTGCTCGGGAAGACAATACAGTTGGGTAGAAAGAGCACTGGACATAGAAGTGTGGGCTGCTTATTCTAGCTCAGGGGTTTGAGTTACTTACTCTTGCTCTCACATCTCTCACATTAACTAGATTTGTGAAATCTAGCCATTCACTTGATTTCTCTGGGCTTCAATTTTGTCATTTGTAAAATGAGATCAGTAGTTGCCAAACTTTTTTTGATTCAAAGATTGTTTTTAAAAACAAATCCTAAGAAATTTTCCATGTAGTAAAAGCTGTACTTTTGCTGTCAGTTGAGTGAGAAAATGCTAATTTTGCCTGGTTTTGTTTGACTCTGTAATGATTCAGCCACCCTCAAAGACAAAGACCATCAGTTATGATATTCAAGAGAAAGTACCCTCCAAAATTTGTGCTTCTATGAATCTATACCCTCATGGAGGACATTATTTCAAGCATGAATGGGAAGCTATTTTCTGGCCATGACTCATGGGGAAAAAAAGAAAGAACTGAGGACTACACCAGATTAAATGCAATAATCAAGGGCTACTTATCACATTAGAACATTAGTCACTACCACTTTTCTGATGCAAACATAAGCATCTTACCCTCTATCCCATCCTCATATATAGACAGGTACTAATGACTATGTATTCAAATAATGCTATTTAAAAAGATGTTACCTTCTAAGTCAATATTTTAATAAGGAATTATCATGGGAAGTGGAATTAAACAATAAGCCAGAGGTAGCTCACCCTATATTTTCATAATACACAGAAATTTGTTGCTAATATATAGAATTAAAATTGATTTGAACATTGACCCTATATTCTATGATTTTGCTAGATTTATTACTTTGGATAGCCATTTTATAGATTCCTCAGGATTTTTTTGTGTAAACAATCATGTTTTCCACAAGAACAGACAGTTTTACTTCCTCCTTTCCATATTTTTGCCTTTTGTTTATTTTTCTTATCTTACTGTATTATTTAGAACATCCATTACTGTGTTCAATAGAAGTGGTAAGAACAGATACCTCTATAGTACCCAGTCTTAGGCAGAAAGCACTCAATGTTTCATCATTAAGAATGGTATTAGTTATAGGCTTTTCATATCAGATTAAAAGAATTCATTTTATAGTTTCAATTTGCTGAGTTTTTAAATGAATTGATGTTGACAGTTGTCAAATGCTTTTTTGGTCATTGTCGCCAAAGAACAAACTCTACAGCATTTCAAGCTTGTACAATTTATTAAGACCTGTGTTATGGCCTAATATATGGTTTATCTCAGTGAAAGTCCCATGTGCACCTGAAAACAATGTGTATTGTGCAGTTGTTGGATACTGTGTTCTAGATATGCTTATTATTTCTTGGGTGTTGGTTCTTAGCAGATATTTTGTCTAGTTTTTATTTCAAAGATTGAGAAAGGATTGTTAAGACTTCCAACTATGAGTATAGGTTTGTCTATTTCTCCCTTTATTTTTGTCTATTGTTTGATTTATGTAATTTGAAAATGTATTAGGTATATACACACTTAAAATTTTTATGTTGTTCTGATGAATTGACGTTTTTATCACTAGGAAGTGTTCTTGGTCTTTGGTAATACTTGTTGTCCTGCAGTCTACTTTATCTAATAACAATCAAACAACTCCAGCTTTCTCATGTTCAGTATTTGCATGGTATATCTTTTTCTGTCCTTTATTTTCAACCTGGCTATGTCATTATTTTTAGAAAGCATCTCTCATAAAAATAAAGCATGTTTTTTTCTACTCAAATAATGGAAATCCCGGCTGAATCTTTCTGAAAAGGGAGGAGTCCTTTTCAGTGTAAATAATTACCCTGTTTATTCATTTTAGAAATCCAGGATCTCTGACTTTACTTTCACATAACACAGCGCACCCTTGCACATATATTTACTCTTCACAGAATGTAACATGCTTATAGTCAGTGAGGCTAAATTGGTAGGATCTAAGAATAGTATCTTGGGCTTCCAAAATATATGACAGCTAGCTTAATTTGAATTTATATTTTTGGTAATTACTTAGGAGACTACAATTATAAGCATATCTGCATTTTCTCAAGGAACTGGCCTTTCCTATTAAAGAAATTAAGGGAATTGGGCCTGGAAAGTAAGGAAATACAGTAGTTTATGTTTGAGTGAATCACTGTGCAAAAAATGCAAAATGTTAACACTGGGAAAGCCTTTTGTCACTCATCCTTATCAAGCATCCTGGGGAAATGAAACCAATGCATGCTGGCGCCAAGAATGAGGTTACAGTTACTGCACAACTACTGTCCGTAGTGCATTGTAGAGCTGTGAGAAAGACCAAAGTAGTTGCAAGACTCTCACTTTAACAAATTTGTATTTGTTCTGTATATTTTCCTTAAGCCTGTAGCCACCCTTCCACCATTCTCTCCCCTGCTCTGTGTCCTGGGTAATTGTTCTTCTGGAACAAATCAATGGGGTCCTTTGCCCTCTAGCTTCCAGTTGGTTTGTACAGGTGAACACCAGCAGAAGACCAGATGAAGGGAGGAAAGGAAAATCTGGAATGTTTATTCCCTTGGTTCTCATCCTGTGGAGGTCATCAGAGGCTGGCTACCTCTCCTCAATGAAAGTCAAGGCTCTGATGAGGAAGCTTTATTCATATGTCTGTTTCTTTTTCTGGATTCAAGCTAGTGTTCCCCCTTTTTGAATCTACAGGCCTCAGGAGGGTAACAGATTCCACTTTTACCAGCCTTGTGATATTGAACTATCCTTTTTAGTTTCTCCAGGTCCTATGCAGACCTGTTCAGTAGTTTCTTTATCAAGCACTCCGCCGTGTAGCCTGAGTGTGGCACCTCTTTCCTGCTGGAAGCAGACCAACACAGCAAGCTGATGAGCCAACAGTTAACAATTTAAGGGACTACATGATAAGTGCCATATAAATCTTAAAGACAGTTACTGATTTTGCTGAACAAGCTGAGAGTAAAGAGAAATCTCCGAGGCTTTGAGATCCTCAGGGAAATTGTCCAGAAGGCAGTAAGATGACAAGCAGTAAAAAATTACTATTAAGGAGAGACAAATAGCAAGGGAGCAAGGAGGAGATGTATTCAAGGGGTGGTGGAAACACAAACCAAGTCCGGCTCAGATGAGACCACATGGGGAATCTGCACAGGGACACAAGAACCTTAAGACATTAATACTGAGAAAACCTCTTATGTGAAACTTCTCCCATTCTGAGGAATTTCTCTCCCACTCAAGAAAGTAAGGGTGAAGACTAGTGAAGATGACATTATTGGGGTAACTATGGATGTGCTCCAATGCTAGTACTTTAATATTGTTACCAACAACCCGCTTGCTCCATAACTATGGCAACACACTATGGCTGAGAACTTTTGCTGTGTGCAGTTAAACACCAAGTTAAAGTCTGCACTATAGTTAGCTTAAGAATCGGCTTTGATAGAAGTTTTTAACTTGGTAACTTGGGCATCCCTGGGTTCGACATACAAGAAATTTTAATTAGGAATTCTATGAAGGGACCTGAACGATCTGCATTTTTAAACAAGGCAGGTACCTGATCCTGACACCCTCGAGGGAGACACGAACTTGTGGGCAGTAATTGGCATTAAAAACTTTCAACCGAAAGAATGAATTAATGGCAGTGGTCTTTTAGAAAGATTAATTTCGCTACAGGATACAAGACAGACTGGGTGTGGAGGGAATAAGGACAAGAAAGGTTGGAAGAGCGAGAACTCTAAAAGTCCAAGCAGGTGGATGGGAGCACTTGGCACAGAAAGGCTAGGAAGAAAGGAAATGTAAAGAAGAGACAGATATGAACAAAGTGAAGGATGAGCAGGTCTTTCTTTATCGAGTGTCATGCTGTGGTGGTTTAAAATATGTCGGGTTTTTTCTTTTTTCTTTTTTTTTTTTTTTTGTCGTGTTTTTTTCTTATGACACTCTCCCTATTAAAAAAAAATTGTGGATTCTTATTCCCCTCTCCTGTTTTCTGTTTTTTACAGAAGTGATGTATGGCTTTTGAAGCTGAGTTAGAAAAGTCAGTTGGGCTTCCTTTTGGTTCTCTTGGATTACGTGATTTTAGAGCCCTGAGTTAATGTGAAGTCCAACCACGCTGGGACCTCCAGGTGGTGAGCAAGGAGGAGAGGCCTGAGGAACTCCAGCTGTTGTAGGCCCAGCTGTCTTCCCAAACCAAGCATCAGACATGTGAATAAAGAAGCTTAACTCTGACAACTATTTAAATACCATGTCATGAGAGATCTTGAGTGGTTCTTGATTGCCTTATCCATAGAAGCATATGAAATTATAAATAATATCATTTTAAACCAATCAATAAATTTTGGATGATGTCTTATGTCACAACAGTACCTAGTTTACAGGGCAAAGTCAAAGAGGACCTTGATTTTATCTTTCTAGGAAACCCAGAAATTGTCATTTCTCTTTATACAAGGCAGTCATAAAAACCTCAGAATCCGTGGCGCCTGGGTGGCTCAGTTGGTTAAGCGACTGCCTTCGGCTCAGGTCATGATCCTGGAGATCCAGGATCAAGCCCCACATCGGGCTCCCTGCTCCATGGGAAGCCTGCTTCTTCCTCTCTCACTCCCCCTGCTTGTGTTCCCTCTCTAGCTGTGTTTCTCTCTGTCAAATAAATAAAATCTTTTAAAAAACACAAAACAACAAAAAAAAACAACTCAGAATCCTTTTTACTTATGGGTCTTGTAGTCACAGTTCATCAAAATAAAAATAATCATCTAGTAATATATTCTCAATTTCAAAACCTAATTGTTAAATAATTAGAAGCAAACTTCTAAGTCATTAGTTCCAGGAGAAAACAACCACACTTCCTTTAATATTTTGTACAAAAGTACTAATGCTTAGAAAAAATTTGTGTAATTAAAATTAAATCACTCCCCCTTAGGAGCAAATTAAATTTGTCCCCCTTAGGAACAGCAAATCAAATTATGTCTGTCAAATCAATTCAGTATGCAAGGAGGATGACAGCCCTTTGAGGATGGGTTTTCTTTTATCTCTGAGCGTTTTTTTGCCTGTTTAACTACATTATCTAGTTGAGAATGTTTCATATAACCAATTTCACTCATTCAAACTCCAGAACTCAACTCTATTTTTAGGTTTCGTTTAGATGGCAAAGTTGAGGCTAAATTATAAATCCTAGAAGAAATAATGACTAGAAAAAGAAAAAATTTTCACATAGTTATATACACCTGCTCCAGCCAGTCTCACCCTCTCTGATCCCACAGTGCATGACAGGTGGAATTCATTAGGGTTCTGCACTCATGGGCCCAACCCTCAGAAGCACAATTCCCTCACTCAAGAAGCCTGGAGGAATACATGTGAGTAAGATTGGCATGGTTACAAGAATCATCTTGGGTCCATGGCTTTACTTAAAATAAAGGCTCCCAAGCGCTAGTGAAAGCCAAGGTGTCTTGGATTGTGGGGGTCTTTCAAGTCCTCTTTTCATTACCTTTCCCTCTTCACCATTCCTCTGGAACCCCAGTAAAACTGGTTAGGGCCTACTATTACTTAGCATCAGTACCTCAACTATGATTGTTGTACCTCAAAACCACAAATAACACACCCCAGTAAACAAATCATGGTAAACTGCTGATTTAAACAAGTGTGAATTTCTGTTATGCGATTACTGAATTTGCTCCCCAGATGGTCTCTTGAGTGTTACAGATCAAGATGTATTTCATCCCCTTGGCCATGATTCTTTTCATAAGCTGTGGGCACTCCAGGATGGTTCAAGATGATGAACTGAAGTGTAGGAGGAAATACTAGATTTTCTGTTTAATTTTTAAATTTGACAAGATAGATAAAGCTTCACAAACATTTAATATTTAGATGGACAGTGTGGCCCCCACTACATCAAACAACCGCCTCACCTACAGAATAGGGTGTATGTAGCTTTGTGAGGTTTTTTTGTGTATGTGTGATAAACCAATAATTAATCAGACACAGTTGAGACAGGGGAGGACAAGGGACATGGCTAACCTCACTTTCACTATGCAAATGTCAAACATGTCCCAGGGTTCTCCAAGTGCACTCTTGAGATCCTTGGAGACTGCTGAAACCATTTCAGGGAGGCCACAGGTCAAAGCTATTTTTTTACTACCAAATTACATGCCTTTTTAACCTTCGTTCTCTCACAGATGCACAATGGAGTTTTCCAGAGGCTACATGAAGTGTGGTATCACACCAGCTGGAATGCAAAAGCAGACATAAGAATCCATCTGTCTTTTATTAAATTAGAAATTAAAGGGATTGACAACATGTAATGTTTCTCTTATCACTATTTTTTTGTCTTGAAAAATATGGTTACTTTTCATAAAAATGTGTTAGTTGTGTTAACCTGCATGGATTTATTGCAATTTCAAAATGACTGGATAAATATTTTTAAATTTCTGTTTTAATTTCTTATAAATACCAATAGATGTAGTCCATGTAATGAAAGCTTTTTGGGGTCTTTAATAATTTTTAAAAGTGTAAAAGGGTCTTGTGACCAAAAAGTTTGAGAACCATTGCCCCAGGAGCAAGAGGAACAATGACCTTCATCTCCAAATGACTGTACAGGCTGAAGGTTCTCTGCCCTCATTCACAGTGCAGCTGTTACATACAAGAGAAGTAAGTTTCTGTGTTATGTCATTGTGTCATTGTGTCTTTTTTTTGTTTTGTTTTTTACAACATCCTGGATTTACTCTAAATAATACAGAGAATAATCATATAAGTGGGGCACTACTATATCAAACACTAACGCATGTGCATTGGTTCACTTTGGCAAAATATTTGGTACAGCTCTTACTTGTGATAACTTGGAAGACAAACCATGTCCTTACGGAGCCTATGGCTAAGAGAAGAAATGATCAGAAAGAGCTAGAATGATCATATGTGTTGACTGTTCTCTATTTCATTTAGCAACATAGAACAACAGATAGATAAACCTGAGAAAGAACTGACCAATTTGCAAAAAGATAAAGAGAAAAGACAGTGTCCAGGAACTTAAGACTTATCAGGTTGCAAAAATCAACTGGTTCTATACCTCCAAAGAGCAGAAGACAAGACTATCGTTGCTGAAAGGATGCCTGTTAACACTCTCCCCAGCTTTCCAAAAAAAAAAAAAAGGGATCCAGCCCTGAGGAAAAACCCTGATTAAGTATGCTTCCTGTTGTTTTAGTAACTACCATCAAAATGAGAAAATAAAGAAACAATGCAGTTTAATATCTATATTTGGAAAAGAACTTTGGGTATAGTTACCAGCACATGGAACTAACTGGAAGCAAAAAGAACAGATACTTACCAAATTTTTGAGGAAATGGCTTCATCAAAGCAACCATAAGCCTATCTAGAAAGAGTATGTTTTTGTTTTTTGAGGTTTTTTTGTTTGTTTGTTTTTCAGATTAACAATAGATCCCAAAGAAGGTATCGTCCCCAACACAATACTTTGATGTGGCCATGTAGGATAATGGACTAGAGGAACTCTTCAGAAGGCCAAGGGCTTCAGAAGACAATAGAGAACCAGGAGTTGAAATCATTCTACTGCTAGGGAAAGGGTTTGTTGTTTGCTATGGTTCAGTGACTGCCACATATATCGCCAGAATTCTCTTTTCTGAGCAGGAGCCGTTATTTCACTTCTCCTGGTCTTGTTCCTCCACTATTTATTTGTGGCTGGAAGGAAAGACAATGCGATGTTCAGTTTGTGGGTGGCTGAAGGGTATAACCTGGAATTAATGGAGAGCACTGTACATGAAGTAGAGATTCTATTTTTTTTAATTTTTAAAAAGATTTTATTTATTTATTTGAGACAAAGGGAGAGAAAGAGACAGAGCGTGCACAAGCAGGGTCAGGGGCAGAGGGAGAAACAGACTCCCCATTGAATGGGGAGCCAGACATGGGGCTTGATCCCACGACCCTGTGATCATGACCTGAGCCAAAGGCAGATGCTTAACTGACTGAACACCCAGGCGCCCCACAGTAGAGATTCTTGACTTTCGATCCAGATGATGGGACTCTGAGTGTTTTCCTTGGGGGGTGAGTGAATACATTCTATGTTGGGAAGAATGGATGACCAGAGGGACAATCTATGGTAGAAATTGCCAGTTAGTTCTCCGATCTTTCCATAGTCACAGAATTGTGGACAGCCACCTGGCCACTCAGCTGGATTATACTTCCCAGCCTGCCTCACAATCATAACATGACTAAATTCTTAACATTGCTATGGGAGCAGAAATGATAGCGACCACTGTCCAGCTCCGGGACTTCAGACCATCAGATGTTTATGTTCTCTTCTTACATGCCAGCTAGAAACCATATGTGGTGGCAACCCTGATTCAGCCCTACAGATGATGAGAGCATCCCAGGAAATGGCAGAACAACAATGTGGAAGGAACCATGGTCCCTAAATGACCTCAAGGAGATAAGCTGTCCAGTCAATCTGGACTTCACACTGATACTATTCCCTAACAGAAAAAATACACTTCTTTGTCCGATAAGACACTTATCGTGTGAGGTAAGACCATCACCAGTATATGGCCAATATCATAAATCCATCTTTGCTCACACCCTCGACCTGTAAGGAAGTCTTGGGGAAAATTTCTGCATGCATGTATGTATGGGTACACAGGTACACACAAAAAAAGCTGGCTAAAGAAAAACCCTGTGGAGTTGTGGTATAATGAAAGCATATATTTAGTTGTTGTCCCTGATTCCTGACCCAGAGCTTCTAAAACCTTCAGAATTTCCTGAGTAATAAGACTGTCTTCTGTTGTTCATAATGAACTCCTTCTGACCATACCTCAGTCTAAGTAGTGAAGTGACTCAGGTGGGGCCCAAAATAGTGTCAGGATGGGAGATTGTTGGTAGAGAGATCAAACATGAGATTAGGAGTTGGGAACTTCCAGCCCCACTCCCTGGTCTCCAAGAAGAAGAGAGATATTGGGTTAGAAAAACTCAGCAATGAAGCTTTTGGGTTGGTGAACACGTTGAAGGGCTGGGAAAGTGGTGCACCCAGACAGAACATGGAAGTTTTGCTTGCCCAATTGCACTGTGCCCTACACATCACTTCCATTTGGCTGCTCCTGGGTTGTAATTTCATCAAAATCCTCTAAATGTAAATAAAGCATTTGGAGTTCTGTGAGTCATTCAAGCACATTGTCAAAACTGACAAGGGTATTGTGAGAACCCCAGAATCTATAGGTGATTGGACAGAAATACAGATGGCCCCTGGAACTTGTGAGTGACCTCTGAAGGGGGAGCAGTCTTGTGGGATGGAGCCCTTCACCGGTAGGGTCCAGACTAACTCGGATAGTGTCAGAGTTGAATACGATGATCAGATGTCTTGTTTGTGTTGAGAATTGGAGAATTGGTAGGGAAACCCTCACACACTTAGGGTCAGACATGGTACCAGAAAAATAGATACACGAGGGCTTGAGTCTTTATAGGGTGCCAAGTAATTAGTGCTGACCCTAACACTCTGCCTAATGTGAACACTCAGCTTTGCCTCTGCACCCTCTGAACTCGGGCAGCTCGGCAGTGATGGCATCAGCCTCAGCACAACTGTTCTACCTGCAGTGGCCAAGAACCTCTATATAGGTTGTCACAAGGCCAACCCAAGAAAGATGTTAAATTGGACTTCTCCAGCCTCGGATGAAAGGCTGAGAACAGTAAATGCAAGTGGCTGCATGTATTACAGAGAAATACCAGACCATCTTACAGAACTTGCTAACAGATGTCCTCAGCCAGTATTATGACCTGTGGCCCATCACCCATGTCCAGGTTTTGTAAGAGAAGGTAAAGATCAGTCAAGTGTCCAAAGAGTTGCCAAAGAGCTACACATTTCCTGTCCCTTCCCCACTACCTGCCCCACTGTAATCCTCATGAGGAAGAATTTCAGGAGTCAGAGACATCACTTTGGCTTTCTGAGACTAAACCAGGTCCAACAGGCAACAAGACATATGTTGCCCTGAGTGGAAAACTTAAGTTTTTATTTTATATTGGCCTTTCTTTTTAATGAAAAAAATTTTCCCCAGCTTTACTGAGATGTAATAGTGGACTGGGCTTTTTAATATCGCAAAGTGAGACTATCTGTTAATATTTTAAAAGATTCACTTATTTTTTATTTTAGAGGGGGGGAGGGCAGAGAGGCAGAAGAGGAGAAAGACTCTCGAGCAGATACCCCACTGAGCGTGGAGACTGACACAAGGCTTGAACAACTACCCTGAGATCATAACCTGAGTGGAAATCAAGAGTCAGATCCTTAGACGACTGAGCTGCCCAGGCGTCCCTGTCTGTTTAATATTTTAATGTGACCAGGAAATCTATGAGATCTACCTGAGTCATTATTCAGGGGAGAAGAGAGAGACTCACAGCACGTTCGAAAGGCAACAGAGAAAAAAATGAAGAATTGCATGCTGCTTGTGCCCGCCAAATGGCTGTCATTCAATACATAGGGCGGGCTGAGTTTGAGAGGGAATGCCTGCCTTGGCTCTCGGGCTTCCACCAGTAGCCAAGAATCACGTGGAAATGGCTGTCATAGCACCCATTTTCAACAGCAATGTCAGGTAACACAACAGCAACAAAAATGGATTTTTCTGGTTTTTTTCTTGTCAAGGCCATAGCAATTCGAATCAAGTCCTTAAACTAGGAAAGCGTGAGAGAGGGAAACCTGAGGGGGGGAGAACGACATTCCAGCACAACAACGTCCCCAAACAGTCGACCTCACTGTTCAGAGGAGCTTTGTTAACCTGACCTCTGGCTCTCTAACCCCAGACTTCTTTTATATAATACAAAAATTTACATCTGATTTGACTCTGTTCTCTCGGATATCCTAGTAATATGTTAAAAGCTTACTTAAAGGTAAGTCTGTAGAAAAATAGGCAAAGGAAAGCAGGTACTTCACATAAGAAATACAAATAGTCAATAAAGTATCTGAAAGCATATTTAATTCTAGTAGTAATTTAAGAAATGTACATTTAAAAGATGAAATACTGTTTCTTATCAGGCTGGCAAAAATCTTAAATATGCATTCTATCTGGTTAGACAGGATCTGGAAAAATATACTTCATTCAATATTGATGGCACTATAACTTGGAAAAGTCTTTTTTAGAGGATCATCTGGAAATAGCTATGAAAAATAAAAATGCATTGTATATGAGCATGAACACATGAACACACATAGCTGTGTGCATGTTTAATGCACAGAAAATGGTCTAGGAGGATCTATAACCAACTTCACAGTATTTCTTTTTTCTTAGGCGAGGAGGGCAGTGGAATAAAGCTATTAACAAACTTTCACTTTTTACAGTGGACTTAAAATTTTTATAACCACAATTAAATGTAATTAAAATTTTACATGAAAGATTAGTCACCCTGCTTTCCAAAGATTGAGCATATGTAGAAAATATTTTAATTGATTTATTTCCCTTAAAAATATACATTATTAGCTGTTGAGCATGCATAGTCTACTAAAATTTGAGTAAATTTTGGCAACAGAAACCCTACCTTGATATAGGTAGGTGGTTTAGTATTTCATGCCCCAGTTAAGAGGGCTTTCTAATTTCGTAATCACGTAAGTACAAGGTGATGTTTTATACAGCTGGGCAGTGTGGAACAGTTAAGTAATTAACAGTGGAAAAGCTTAAGTAATTAAAGATTAAAAACATAATCTTAAAGCATTTTGAAATAAAATTCAGAGAGATTTGCATTTTTAAACAAAAATCATGAATTCTATTATTAGTTTTTATTTTTCATTTTTCGGCAGAGATGGTCTCCAATCTCTAGACGTGTATGCTGAGGAAATGACCTTCTGTCAACCCATACTGATGTACTTTCTTGTTTTCAGACCAGAATTCTTTCAGATAACAGCAAGTTTTCCAATAAAATTTTTTTTTAAAATCTCAAAGTTTTAAGCAAAAATAGGTCATTTAAAATATAGAAACATTCTTACTTGGTCCTCAAAAGATAGAGCCTGGGCAACATCTCTTGGAAAGCCATCGATAACAATGCCTTCTTCATCAGGTATTTGCATCAATTTCTGTTTTATCTCTGTAATTGTTGTTTCCTTTTGTAAATTAAAAAAAGACGAAAAAAACACAGTTAAGCTTACAGTCACCACTGGTATAAAAATATTCGCAGAATAGAAGCAAATTACACAGCAGTACCTGTGGGGCCAATTCTCCAGTTGTAATTATTTTGGCAATAAGACTCCATTTCCTATTGCTGCTGGTACTGTGGATCTTCTTTCTTAATAATTCTCCCACCGAAATGTATTGGAATCCATAACGTTCTGCGATTTTCAAACTTTGGGTACCTTTTCCACTTCCTGGACCACCTATCATTTAAAACAGGCAAAACTGTGACCTTCTGATACAAGAAGAAACTCCTTTCTATACAGCTAACACCTCTGCTTTGAGATGCAGAGTTTAGATCATCAGTGGCAGGGTGGGCAGCTCTACTCCTGTCCATTCTCAGGGCTCACTGATTGCAGAGCAAGTGTCGTCTTAGCCATGGAAAGGGCAGAGTATGATCAACTTTATTAGATGAAAGAGACATTATTTCCTTTATCTATTTTAGTAAATAACTGATTTAGAAAATTGGCCAAAGCAGCTGTAAGAAACGGTTTCATGTTCTTTGGAAAACCTAATTGTTTTTTTCCTCTGTAATCAAGGAAAAATCTATGGGACACAAGAGAAAATAATCAAAATAACAGAAATGTGTTCCACGCCAACAAAGAGCTAATGTGCAATTTGGTGAAATGTAACAATTGTTTTTAAGCCCAAAGGGACATCAATATTGAGACAGTTTGTTTAAATCTTTTTTTTTTAAAACTCCGTTCTTGGGTCTCCTTGCCTCATCTCCTCTAAATTCCAAAGAAGTTTCATGCAATGAATACAGAGTGAAAGGAATAGGTTCTTAAAGCAGAACACTTTCATAAAGCTCATAATTTCGATTTCATGATACATTAGTATGAAGTAATCAACATTTTGCAACCTTACTCAATACTAATCGTTGGAAATTACCATTTACTTTTTAGAAGTTTAAGTCCTAAAGTAATTATAAAATATATGCCTTAGATTTTATTTCCAATTATATTGGATTATTTTAATTTATAGTTCTTTTTTTTTAAAGATTTTATTTATTTATTTGACAGAAAGAGAGATCACAAGTAGGCAGAGAGGCAGGCAGAGAGAGAGGAGGAAGCAGGCTGGCTCCCTGCTGAGCAGAGAGCCTAATGCTGCCTCCATCCCAGGACCCTGAGATCATGACCTGAGCAGAAGGCAGAGGCTTTAACTCACTGAGCCACCCAGGCACCCTTAATTTATATTTCTAAACAACCTACACTAATTGGAATCTAAAGTCTGAACAAATTTCTAAATAAAGCCCATGGCAATCAGCCCAGTCTGATTTTGATTTGTTACTTTTTTTTTTCTTTAAAGACTATTCATACAGGGAGAGAGAGACCATGAGCAGGGGGAGGGGGAGAGACAGAAGGAGAAAGAGAGGGAGAAGCAGACTCCCCTTGGAGCAAGGAGCCCAATGACTCTGGGCTAGATCCAGGACACAGATAGTGATCCAAGCTAAAGTCAGAGGCTTAATCAATTCAGCCACCCAGGCGCCCCGGTTTGTTACTTCTTAGTAATTACCAAACTGAAATATTTCCAAGTATTTCAGTATAAATTATTGACTGTAGACAAAATATTTCTAAAGGTCACTGTCTAATAAGGAATGAATGTTTTAGTAACATTCACTGAAAATAATTACAATTTATTAAGCAATGTTGAAAATAAAAATTCAATAAAAAAGTAAGTTGATGTTCTCCCTACTAATTCAATATATCAAACTTTGGTGGGGGGAGTAGAAGTTATTTTATATATAATCATTTCATAGTTATTTTTTGTAAATGATATAAATAAAAAAGAAAGACAGGTGTTTTCTTTGTTTTTTCTAAGGAGAGTTCTGAATGAGTAGTTGGTTAAGTGTGTGACTCCAGATTTCGGTTCAGGTCATGATCTCAGGGTCCTGGGATGGACCCCCGCCTCGGGCTCCTTGCTCAGCAGTGGGGGCTGCTAGTCCTCTTTCCCTCTGCTTGCTCTTTCTATCTCTCTCAATAAATAAATAAATCTTTAAGAATTAATAAATAAGAATTTTAAGGCACAGGATTCTAAGATCAATGAGAATCATTTCTGAACCCAGTACCAAATAATATACCTGATAACATGTGGCTTTCACCTTTTTTACTGCTTTAGTAAACTCAGGATAGGAATTTGTTTGCATTTTTAACCATTCTCTTTCAAAGAAACTCTAAATCCTACCCTATTAGATTTAACATTATGAACTGCTACTAGATTAAATTCATTAATTTGCAAATAAAATATAAGTTTTGATTCTAAATAAATGTTTTGAGCCTATTAAGCTATGGTACAGTTCATGGATTGGCTTGAAATAAAAAATTATATGAATAACTCCATCAAATTTAAGCTTATTTGATCCTTGAAGAATAAAAGTTATCTTTCATAAACTATATTTCCACACTTTATCTCGCAAACCATCAAACTAAGAGATTATAAATCCCACTGGATTA
>PITA01011148.1:0-68119 GCA_004023965.1 Spilogale gracilis | reverse complement strand
GTGCAGCCACTCTGGAAAACAGTATGGAAGTTCCTCAAAAAGGTAAAAATAGAACTAGCCTACTACGCAGCATTTATATACGTCCAGGTATTTATTCAAAGGATAAAAATGTAGTGATTCGAAGGGGTACATGCACGCCAATTTTTATAGAAGCAGGGTCCACCATAGTCAAAATAGAGAAAGAACTCCGATGTTCCTCGACAGATGAATGGATCAAGAAGATGTAGTGTGTGTGTGTGTGTGTGTGTGTGTGTGTGTGTGTGTGAGAGAGAGAGAGAGAGAAAGAGAGAGAGAGAGTGTGTGTGTATTGCTCAGCTGTCAAAAAGAATGAAATCTTGCCATTTATAATACTTGGATGGAATGGGAGGATATTACACTAAGTTAAATAAGTCAGTCAAAGAAAGACAAATGCCATATGATTTTGCTCATTTGTGGAATTTAAGGGAAAAAAATAGTAAAACATAGGGGAAGCAAAGGAAAAATAAGATAAGATAAAACCAGAGAGGGAGACAAGCTGTAATAGACTCTTTACTATAGGAAACAAAAGGGAGAGGGTTGCTGGAGGGGAGTTGGGAGAGGGGATGGGGTAACAGAGTGAAGGGCATGAAGAAGGGCTCATGATGTAATGAGCACTGGGTTACATGTAACCGATGAATCACTAAATTCTACCCCTGAAACTAATAACACACTCTATGTTAACTAAATGGGATTTAAATAAACATTTTAAAAATTCACCTCACCCAAACTTTCCCAGTCCTCCCTCCCATCAAAACTGATTTCTCCCATTTCAGCATGCTACCAGCTGTTTGGACCACCAGCACGTAACTGTCCAAATCCCTACCACAGGCGTGCCTGTTTCTCTGTCCAAATAGATGATAAGCTTCTTGACAAGAGAAACTGGTCTTATCATTTTAGTTTCCTCCACAATGCTCAGCACTGTGCACAGCATGTCATATGTATTTAGTAAGCACAAAATATTTCACAAGATCAGAACTGATCCTGAGGCCAGATGGCCACAGGTTAGAGATACTATAAATAAACCTCGAACTGAAATTCTTAGTCCCATGCTGGGCATCCGCAGATCTTTCTTAGGTCCCACCCCATGGATGGTATAATTTTAGATAATAGTATGCTGATGATGCACAATCTTCCCCCTCAATCTTGGCTAAACTCAGGGATGCAATTTCCTATTTGATTAAGAGTGTGACAGCAGCGAGAACTGGATTTACTGTAGGGTTGAGAATGTACGATCATTCTCATCTGTGGGTCCAATGGGTGACATCTGAAATGGCATTTGTTAAAGAAAGTCTTTGAAAAGCCTCTTTCAGAATAGCTGGTAACAGCGTTAGCATCATGCCAAGTTTGGGGACCTGCCTAATTTCAGGGTAGGTACTCATTCTCCTTTCTGCAGTATCTAGAAAGAGCATGGGGATAACTATCTGTTGCTCAGATGCCTTAGACTACCCATTCTTTTTGTAATTACAACTCAGCCAGGTGATTTTCTTTTCTTTTCTTTTTTCTTTCTTTCTTTCTTTCTTTCTTTTTTTTTTTAACCATTTTCTTACACAGAAGTATACAAGTTTTGTAACCTGTCAATAAGTCTTTACATAGCAGTTCCCAAATTCTGCCTTTAGATTTACATTATGAGTAATGATAAGTTTTAAGTGAAGTTGCCATCCCTTTGACATAGACATATTCAATGGATTTCTACCTAAAATCTTAGAATATAATTTGGGGTTTCCTCTCTAGCTCATCTCCAGAAAGCCTCAAAGGACATTAAAGAATCTTGAAATATTTTTGTGATTTGCATTATTATTTTTTTAACCATTGATCATGTCTTCAATGCAATGACCCTCTTAAAGAGTGGGCAATTGAAACTATCCCCATTAATGATTCATTACCCTCAGCAGTCACATCTGAGGAAGGCAAAGGCCTTATGTCCAACATTAGGAGTGATAATTATATGTTGTGTATTAATGCTACTAAGTAAAACATATGAATGTGAAGTACACATAGTCAATAAAGCTATTATATATATATAATGCACATACATTTTTATGATTACCAAAAACAATAATGGAACTCCTTGATCTTTACCTGGAACATTTCTAAGCACTTAACCAGCATTTTTATTATATGCCTACAACATTCCTGGAGACAAGCTTCATCTCTACCTTACAGACTGGGAAACTGAAACCAAGGTGACATAGGGAAGGAAACAAGAACATTAATAGTCTTAATTTGACCTCCTGCCATTTTGCCCTCTGTGTTAATCCATCCCTGCTTCTGCCAAGAGATTCATTAAAATAGTGTGCATAAGAGAATTCATTTCATGACTTCATTTCACTTGGGAAATTTCCATCCTGATAAAAGAATACATTACCCCTGTACTTCATCTCTCCCATCTGAGGCCACATCACTGTTTCTAAATCCCACACCTATAATAAAATACAACATGTGACCCTGTGAGCCACGTCCTTTCCCCACACCTCTGCTCCTAAAATTCTACAGATCCAATGCTGTGAAGGGTGTCACAAAAAAAAATGTCCCCTTAAGTTGGGCTTTCCCCCCAAAGCCCAAGCCTTTTACCATGACTTCATAAATGCCTGGTCATATTTTGGTATCTATGGTCAACAAAGAAATCAATCATTGTTTAGAGTTGGTTTTATTTTACTATTTACTCAAACCAAGAATCATTTATCATGCCTGGTAAGCATAAGCTGCTTTCCTGGGAATAAGGAGAAACCCAAGACAGAGCGCTTGAAGGACTTTACATTCTGAGAGGAGAAATGGCAGAAATGCACAAAAAAGTAAAAATAAATAAATAAATAAATAGTTCTAAAACTTGCATTATTAGAAATTAAAGAGTAATTAAACACACAGAGATAATGAAATAGATGTTACATTGCAGCCCATGATTGTCAAATGAATTGTACTGCTAACTATTTGACAAAGAAGCATTCATTCCAAGCAGGAATCACTTCCTCCTCTCAGGGTGGGCACCAGGATCAGAGGTAATATACATAAAACATTCAACCTATAAAAGCAACTCAGTAGAAGATGATGATGATGATGATGATGAGGAGGAGGAGGAGGAGGAGGAGGAGGATTATGATGATGATTACCATAAAGTATTAGTGCGATGTTGACCATTTACAAAGAAAGTTTGCTCACAACCACCTTGTTAAATAAGACTCCATGATATGGGTTGTTTGACACAAAATGGGAATTTGGGGGAATGTGTAACAAGTTTGTATTAAATCCCTGCCCTCAGGGAACATCTGAGATCATGAAATCAAGCTAGGAATCATGAGAACTGAGCCAGAATTGTTTTATCAGGAATGCAGGATGGATTCAAGAAAAGCATAAATGTCTTGGAACTAAACCAGACAGCAGAGACAGAAATTGAGTATTTAGGTAAAAATACACTGGTAATAAGATCACAGGACAGGTTTAAATATCTAAGAGAGCGTTTTACAGTAAAAAGTGGCCGTGTCTGAAAACATCCAATTTAGGACAGAAAGGAGAAGTAGGGACCCATATTTACAGCCTGAGACAAGTGATGAAATAGTAGGAACTTTTCTAGAAAAGGGGCTTCAGAGAAGTTATTCATTTGGAAGCTGCTGAGTTAAAAGCCCACAGTAAAGTCTTACAAAAAGGGAGAGACAACGTCCTACAATTTACATGAACAGAAAGCACTTAGGAAGGAAGAATAAATGTTAGTTAAACTTTAAAGATTAAATTACAAATTTACTCAATGGATTTAAACTTTCATTGCGCAAGTAGCAATTTTAAGTCATAAGGGATCTGAAATGTTTCCAGAGTTTTAAAATCGACTATTTTACTCTAGTGAAAAAAGATCATCGCTTCTAGTGCTGAACACAGAGCAAATCCTCTGCCTTGTAATGGGCTAGCATAATTGCATAGTTTCATTGAAATAATTTTACTGCTACCTTGCTAGTTTTCTGTTAATTATCACTTCAGAATAAGAAAAACTATTACTTTTAAAAGCTACATTAAAGAGGGCTTAAGCAAGCACAGGAAAGGAAGGCAGCATGGGAAAATATAAAAAGACACTATTAATATTAACAGTTATAGTTGGACACTTTTTCATTTAATAAATCTTTGCAATATTAGCAAGATGGATGAGTAGTAGTACAAATGAGAAGAACATGAGATAAGCGATCATTTGTTATCATTACTGAGATAAAAACTATGATTCAGTGTTTCATAATGGATGTTAAATTTGATTTAACATATGCTTGGCTCATTTGCTGAAAACTATCCTTAAAGATATAAACTCATTCTAAAGTCAAAGCCATTGTCTTAATAGCAGGCTTAGAATTATCTGTCCATAAAAGAATGAATAAACTCAGTAAACACAGGCTTAGGGAGAGGATGCACAAAAGCTTTTAAAAAAAACCAAAAAACAAAAAACCAAAACAAATGTGCCATATAACCAGACTCATTGAACATATTATAGAAAGCATTGTTGCCCATGCTGAAAAAGTAAAGAATTATTGTATTTTTAATACTCATACAGATAGAGTCTATTGAAATGAACAAATGATCCATAGAGAAACTATCATGATTCTAACTGTTCCAGCATCTACTTGAGAAATCCTCCTTTGTCAACTTCACATCTATAATCATGTAAGTTTCCACCTCAAACTTAGTGGATTAAGCAGATCACTGCAAGTACTGTTGAAATAATTTGTAATGTGTCCTTGCCCTTTGGGAGTGATCCCACCTGAAATGAGAGATACTTAGAAATATCTGTGACATGAGGCTCTCAAATTTGGCTGAGGTCTTAGTTTTATTAAGATAAATACATAAAAATATTTGCACAATTTACCTACCTCCTGAAGACACAAGACCCGTTTGAAGTCTAGAGGCTTTAGTAGTCCCTGCATTAAGTCAGTAGGTGAAGGCTTATTTCATGAGTGGTGATTATCTGTTCTAAAATCAGGTTCATTAATAAAATGTCTACCTTACAAACAGAGCTTGAATCTTCTGTTTTTAACTGATGACTGTGCCTTTCCACATCTTTGGGCACCCATTCCTGTAATACAACCTACACTCTGAAGTAAGAGACTGCTAGGCACCTCCATTACCATGCCTTTCAAAATGATCTAGATGTGAGGAGTAGTATCCCACCTTGTTACGTGCATTAAATCAGTTTCTGCTGTTAGGTTCCCTCTTGTCTGATCAAAGTGTCATCTAATTCACATTTAGCTATCAGATGCACATCTACAAAAGACAACTTTGGCCAGATAAGCTTTACATACTCATCCTTAGGTTATACTCTCTAGTGAGTCCTCCTCTTATTTGGTGTGGATGTTATTTATGGACAATCTGAATCCCCAGAGTTCACACCAACTAGCCTCATGCCATTGGATCAGTTACTCCTACTCCCTGCTGGCTACAACAGATTAGACCTGAGAATCCAGGGGCCATGAAAATTCTGCATTGTAGTAAGTTCCCAGGTGATTCACATGGGTATGTCTTCTGGAAATAATGAGATAGATAGAGCTAAAACAATTTACGAAATGATATAGTGAATCTATTCAACCATTAGGTGAAAAAAGAAAAAGAAGCATTCTGAGATCAATAATCTGTTGTATAGAGATGCCTAGTAGCCCATCCAAAAAACCTGACCTCAAAAGGCCATGGAACCAGAGTAGCCTGATGGAGATGGGGAACCCAACAGTCAGGGTTTAGAATTCCCACTCTACTCTCTTCCTAGTTCTGACTCCAGTCATGCCTGTTAACCTTTGAAACTTAGGGCTCCTTCTCTATAAAATTGGGATAATAGATCCTACCTTAGAAGAGGATTGTCCAAGTCAAATAAAAAATATGCCTATAAAGTAATTTCCAAATCCAAGTATGGTGGATATGTGGGTTGTGGGGGGGACTGTGGTTGGGTTTTACTCACTGTTCCATTCTTTATAGCACTTAGCATACAGTAGGTGCTAAAGAAACAATGGTCTGAAGGAAGAGAACTTAATTCAACTAACTACACCTGTGAGATGTTACTCATTCTATTCACTCTCTTTGGGTACCTACTGTGTGTGAGACACTGTGATAGTCATGTTGCCTGTTAGATATACTCCCTCACATTTTTTTTTCTTAAAAATTTTTTTTTGTTTGTTTTAGAGAGGATGGAAGGTGGGAGCAGAGGGAGAGGGAGCCTTAAGCAGACTCCATGCCCAGGCCAGAGCCCAACATGGGGCTCAATCTCATGACCCTAAGATCATGACCTGAGCCAAAATCAAGAGTCAGACATTTAACTGACTGACGCACCCAGGTACCCCTCCATTCCCCCACTTCTTGTCCTATTTTATGACCTAAAAGGCTGACCTGCATGAACTACACTGACAGGCTGCTTGCTTTCTTGCTTTCTTGCTTTCCAGGCACTCTGGTTGGTGAGGGTTCTAGCAGGAGATCAACAGAGAGAAAAAAGGGAGGTTAAGTCCCCACTTGGGGATACAGTTCTTCCCAAGGCAGATTGCTCTTCCCAATTACCTCTCACACTATAGTATAGGATCACTCCCTCCCTCCACCTCTTTGGGCTTGTGTGCTGACAGTGCCAGTGCTGCTTCCTCCAGCCTCCTGCATTACTCTGTGATTCCCCTATATGCCATCCACACCTCTCTAAATAGAAATAGCCCCTTTCTAAGGAATCATCCCCATGGTCATCCTCATTTGACTGTGCTCTCCGTTCTGGTTGGGAGTCCAACATAGACAATGTGTTAGGAGTTTGGGAATAAGGTGATAAACAAAAGAAGTCATCATCTCTTGCCCTCATGGAGTGCTAAAGAGGACTACCACAATAACAACAATCACAATAAGGAGCTACTATTTACTGGACACACACCACATGCCAAACTCTACAGAAACTGCACTTCTGAAGCTGGTACATTATTATTTCTATTTTGCAAAACAAAAATGAAACAAAATAAGCATTAAAACACACACACACACAACAACAACAACAACAAAACCCTAAGCCCAGAAATACAAAGCCCATATAAATATTAAGCAATGGAACTTAGATTCAAGCCAGAGTCAACTCAATCCAGAGCACACCCTCCTAAATACTGGAGGAGTGCCAAATTTACCTCAACAATATCCCTGCCAGATGGACCTTCAGTGTAAGTATAAGAAATTTCCTCTTCCCATGCCAACTCTGGCCATGCACAGAAAGCCCAATTTGGAAGTTGAAATCTACCCTCTTATCACTTGCACACAACCATTTGCTTATGAATTCCCTCTGGTGTGAGCTAACACACGTCTCCAGAAAGACACATTCTTCCACAACCACCACCTTGGTGAAAACCACCATATCTGTCATTTTCTTGCACAACTCAAGACAGATGCAGGTAAGCAAAGGAGAGGACCTTGGGGAGTATCCTGGCACTTCACAAAGAGACAAGGCACCTTCCCGACTGACTCCCACTTAGGTGATCACCCACTCGCCTGAATCACCCCATCTGTATTTATAGGTGGCCACCCACTCTGAGAGGCGGCCAGAGCACTTAGCTCAGTTAATGTCTTGAAAACACACACCCCATCCAGGCTGGGCTGACAGGCACACAGCCATACCAACTTTATTAATTAGTACCCAGACCTTTTGAGAATTGATTTCCACTTTGATCCTGGCCTGCACATTTCTATCTTGGATATCTAAACAGCAAACCATGTTATCTTATAATTAAGTGATAATCTTCATGACAGAGAAGATGACAGGAGTATAAATGGCTTATGCCAGTGATTAAAATAACTTCCTCCCCCTTCCCACTTAGCCCTGGAAATGTTCTCCAACTTCACAAAGCTATTAGTTGTTAATAAACTCTCTGTGACATGAGCCTCATTCCTATTTGACAAGATCACATATCCATTGAGTTATTCTTGAGAAACCACACACATTTTATTCTTTAAGCTTAAATAAGCACAGCCTATTGCCTTAGGAGGGCACACAACTGCAGCGAAACAAATGACTTTAATATTCAGATCAGTAAATTTTGAAGATACACACAAATGATATATGTACTAAGGAACTGCAGGGTCAATGATGATATAACACTGAGCATTTAATGCACAGAATAAACAGCCACAAGAAGGTAAGTTTGACTTCAAAAAGTACACTGAATTTTATTGAGTACTTCTTCTATACTGAACATCGTGGTAAGTGCTCAGGGTATCACAGTAAAGGGATACAAGCTCGTACCTTAAAGCACAGCAGAGTCAAGTGAAAGGAGAGTGAAAAAGAATTATTCTGCCAAGAAACTGGTAACCACAGTACTTGAGGATTGGTTGGAAGTAGTGCTGGGATTGATGAGCAATGTCTTCCATTAGCGTTGAACATGGGAGTGACACAGTCCATTTACTGAACGGTGCACAAATGAACAAACTGATGTATGAACGTCATCTTTCGGACTGGATTGTGAGTGCCTTTGGGGGTAAGCTCCATGGTTAGTCTACCTCCATGTCCCTCAAAAGCCCTAACACAGTTCCTTGTACGTAGCAAACATTCATTTTGCTGGATAGGTGCCTGGATGGACTGCTTTCGTTATCCATAATTCTGCTGCCATTTTGGATGCCTCATTGATGCTAAACATCTCCTCCCAGTTTCCTCTTTAACCTTCCCTTCTTCTCCTTTCTAAATACAACACGAATTTCTGCATCTAAATGCAGAAGGGGTCTGCAGAAGGAGGGTCTCCTCGAAATGAGTTCAACAAACATTTTATGCACAATAATGTATGGATTTTGCTACCCAAACATCAGAAGCTTTTAAAGCCTCTCTGAAAACTCTCCCAGACTACATATCCTTGGTCACATTCTCAGCCTCTTAATAAAACGGCAAATAGTTTTGTTTTCTTCCAAGTAATACAATATGTATATAAAGTACTGGGAGATGCTCTAATTCCACCATAAATAGTAAATGCACTTTTATGCCGGTCCGGACAACTGCATTATTTTCCTAGCTATTCTAAATCCACACCATCTTTCTCATTTTTATTTCTTGATGTTTAGGACACTTTGATTGTAAAACAGAATTGTCTTCCCCTATGTCACCTTAATCCTTGGTGCCTTTTTTGCTCATCCCAAACTTTTCAAGGTTTTGTTCACTATAAAATTTAAATTAAGGAAAAAATCCTCTCAGATTAATATCTAAACCATTCCTGAATTTGGAGTCCTAGAAATATATGATGTATTATTATGTCTCTTACCAAAGGTACTGAACTTTTAATTTTTATATGGTTCATCTTCTTTAAGATGCTTAGATTTCCATGCAAGTGACATACCTCTTTTTATCCAATCCACACCTCTGTATCTATTCTTCTGTGTTTCTGGGATTCTCTGTCTCTCCACACTTCATTTTCTCTTAGACACACACACATTTCGATATCCAAACTCATAGCCTGTGCAGGCTTGTGGTTTGTCATTCATCTTCTACCTTTGTTAGAAGCTCTTTTTTCCCCCATGCAAGCAAATTCTAAGAGAAAAAGTGAAAAGGAATCTTGCAGAATAGTCACTGATGGTTCAAAAGAAAAAGTACCCAAGTCTAAACTGTCCCTAACCAGTCGCATGATACCTGCCATGTAAAACTTGGCTTTTGTTTTCTCATCTGCAAAACTGGAGGATGAAACAAAACTATATCTAGAGGGCTTTCTAATTCTGAAGTGATAATTATGAGCTAACATTTATTGCACTCTGACATGTACAAGGCATCAAGCTAAGTGCTGGATGAGATTATCACTTGTAATGGTCATAACAATTCTATAAAAGTAGGCACAGTTGTCAGCCCCATTCTATCACTGAGCAAACTCAGGCTCAGAAAAGCCAACTAACTTCATAGCTGTTAAGAGATGGTCTGAGCGAATGGATGAAGAACTTATGGTCTATATATATAATGGAATATTACGCCTCCATCAGAAAGGATGAATACCCAACTTTTGTAGCAACATGGACTGGATTGGAAGAGATTATGCTGAGTGAAATAAGCCAAGCAGAGAAAGTCAAATATCATATGGTTTCACTTACTTGTGGAGCATAAGGAGTAACATGGAGGACAGTAGGAGAAGGAAAGGAAATGTGAATTGGGGTAAATCAGGGAGGGAAATGAAACATGAGAGACTTTGGACTCAGAAACAAACTGGGGGTTTTGGAAGGGAGGGGTGGAGGGATGGGTGAGCCTGGTGGTGGGTATTGAGGTCATGTATTGCATGGATCACTGCATGTGGGGCATAAACAATGAATCCTGGAACACTGAAAAAATAAGATTTTATATATATATGAGAAAAGAGACAGTCTGAGGTGGAACCCAGCAAGCCTGATTCTCAAGTTATACATTTGCATCACACTCTCCTATCAACCGATCTCTATTTTAATAGTATTAAAAATGAGAACATTTAGGGGCACTGGGGTGGCTCAGTTGGTTAGATGTCTGACTCTTGGTTTTGGCTCAGTCATGATCTCAGGGTCTTGGGATCTGACCCCGTGTCATGCTCTGTGCTCAGCATAGAGTCTGCTAGAGACTTTCTCTCTCTCCCTCTGCCCCTCCCCCTGCTCAGGCACTCTCTCTCTCTCTCAAAAATAAATAAATGAATGAATCTTAAAAAAAAAAAGAAAATATTCAGCAGGTGACTACTTTAAACAATGAAATTATATACATAAATTAATAGTGTATACATGAAAGTAATATTATGTTGTATAACTAACTAGATTTTAAATTAAAACTTTAAAAATATCAATAGCACCAAGACTGTAGAAAAACCTGCCTCTCCTAAAATTACTTCAAAGGATGCAAAAAAGCTCAAGCATGGTTTTCAAAATATAGTCACTGCATCCAGATATATACTTCATGTATACACTTTTAATCAAGACATATATCCCCATGAATATATATAATCTCGTGCTTTTTCATGATAATAAAGCATTTCTTGACTATGTTCCACTGTCAGCTTTTCAAGAGCACTGTCTACACTCCGTGCCCTTTACAAATGAAGCTTTCTACTCAGGTAGGCCTCCCTAGCCCTGTGCCCACAATCCTCTCAATCCGGCACCCACTGTTGCGTCTCCTTCTCTGCTGCACTGAAAAGGCTCCTTGACTTGGCCTTTCCGTCTCCTTCCTGAGTCTGAACCCATGAACACCCCCTAGTATGCTGTCATACTAGTCATCTCCCCCAGCACTGTGACAACAGCCTTCAAGCCAAGAACCTCCACCCCAGTCCATTCTCCATGCGGCAGCCTTGTTCTCTCCTCCGAGCGAGCCAATCACACTGGCCACACCCTACTTAAAACTCATCAATGGCACTCCCCTGCACTGGAAATAAAATTCAAATACCCTTTCACTGTTTCCATGTTATCTGCTCAGATCTCCGCATTCATAATGTACCAATGGGTCTTTCTGACATTCATCAAACACAATGAGCTTTTTTTGCCAACGCAGGACCTTTGCATATGCTGGCCCCTTGACATTGAATGTCTCCCTTTCTGCGTACCTTCTATACCCAGTCCTTCTCATTTTTCGTGGGCTGAGATATTACCCCTCTTCCAGACGGCGTCTCATGTCCTCCTTATTTAAGTTGGCTCCAGCCTTGCCCTTCCCTGTCTTACTTGCAACTGAGAACTCTTATTTGTGGGTGTGTGTCTGAGAGAACTATCTTCCCTGACTTCCCTGTCTTCCCTTTCAACACAAACCTTGAAAGCCAGCTGACCTTGCTCACAGACACATCTCCAGCATTTAACTCGGAGCTCCATATGGTTTAGAAGGTCCATAATTATTTGTTAGACGAATAAATTTATGACCTTAGATCTATTTACTTTAAGAGAAGAAAAAGATAAACCTTTTTAAAAAGGGAAAAAAATTAAGAGGTTGGCCAAACTTAATAGTTGTGGCAAACGTTATTATGAACCTTTGACAGATGTTAAAAGAATGGAGATAGATCTTTAACATATTTGATGTATCATCTCTACTTGGAAGGTAGGTTTAAAATTATGTCTATGCCATTAGTTATGAAATGAGTGAAAAATGATCTGTGTGACTAACAGGGGCTAAGAAACTGCTAAATAATGGTGAAATGTGCTGGATGGATACAGATCTGGGCATTTTCCTCTGATCTTGCCTTCCTTTCTACTTGCTTATTTTTACACTGATTTTTATGACTCTGTATTCAACAGTGAAGGTAAGTGAAATGAAACTATGGAGAATGATCAGCAGTAACAAAGTAGACAGGAAAAAAATATTTAAATCAGAATTGCCATTGCTGAGCCCACCATCTAACATGTTTTATTATATGTGAGTGATACTTAGAAGAACATCACACTAAAATCTGTTCCTGAGTTAGATTACTGGAGATAAAAGAGATTCTAAAATTGTAACTAAAGGAGTTAATATTCAAACATCTACCCAATAGAGAAATTTAAAATATAGATGTGATTGTATGCCAAATGAAATATGAACAACTACTAGGAAACAGGGATTTCATGGGGACTAGATATTATAGAATCTAATAGAAAGCTGGTAGTCTTTATTATTGGGATGGAACATGTTTATGGCTCTGAAAGCGTCTGAAGTTTTAAACTGATTTGTGGCAGCAGATGGGAGGTACACCCCAAATCCATAAATTGTGTTCAGCCAAACTTCAGAGATCTCCATGCTTCTACCACACCCCACTGCACAAACTTCTACCCTTCCCTTGCTAATGAAATACTGGGAGAAAAACAATAAAGGGCAAACTTCATTATAATCCTTGGGCTGGACCTCTGCTAGGACACCTCCTGTCCACAGGGATGAACCAAGGCATAAGTCAGGGCAAGCATAAATATGCATGTAAGAACCTGTTTCTACAATTACAACGTGAGAACAGTGGAGTGGATAGTTCATGTCTTAAGCCTCTGGTCTACGGGCTAGTGTGAGGAAAAAAATAAAGATGGGAAAGCAAGTTATCCAAAGTTGGAAGGCTCTCTCGGTGGTCTGGGGGCACTGCAGGCAGAGTCCCTGACATGACCTACTGCGTAGCAACTGTGACAGCATGAACATCTGAGTCACACAGTAGGTACAGTCCAGCCAGCATTAACCAGCTGCTCCTGCCATGTTTGGGGGTTATTTGCTTTTAATCTCTTTTTTTTTTTAAAGATCTTATTTATTTGACAGAGAGAAACACAGCCAGAGAGAGAACACAAGCAGGGGGAGAGAGAGAGGGAGAAGCAGGCCTCCTGCCGAGCAGGGAACCGGATGTGGGACTCCATCCCAGGTCTCCGGGATCATGACCTGAGCCGAAGGCAGTCGCCCAACCAACTGAGCCACCCAGGTGCCCCTTGTTTTTAATCTTAAAAGAGAAAGCATTTCAAATGACCTAAATCTAAAAAACAGGATAATTCATACTCATGACTATTTTAAATAACATCAAAAGGATAAAAGGGAACACACACACACACACACAAACACACACACACATTTCCATTTTTGTGATATCCCCCCCCTTCCTGTGAAAAAGAGAAAGTACTGAAGCTTGTCATTCAATCTAAAATCAGATTTTATGCCAGCTGGAATCCTATGTCTATTTATTACTGTGCACAGTTTTTACATTAGCTATTTGTTAAAGTCTGATTTTGCCCCCATTGAGATACAATATAACTGAAGGTCTTTTCATGTGGTGCCAGAAAGATTCATTCAAGTGGGACCATTTGGGGAGAAATGCTATTAGAAGACAGGTATAGAGGTACCACTTAGTAAATGATCCAGCTGCATTTTTAGAGAAATAAAGTTTAAATATAAGTAACTGCCTAATGGATTTGGGCAGAGATGGAGATTGGAAGATATCCATGACATTCACTACATCTGCATAACAGGTTCACAAATAAATTCACAACATCTTAAGCTCTGTAACATACTTAGTCCCTTAGTTTCAGAGATACCTAGAAAGGATCATCTAATAAGAGCATCTAATAGTGTCTTATTCTCTGTTTCAGAAAACTGTTCACATTTGCTCCCTATGGGAATTCCAAATGCAGTACTTCTCAGCTTAGGCTATGAAGAAACTTTTAAAGTTCACCTCAAGCTTCTTAAAAAGTAGAGAATCAGACTTTTGGGGCATGGGACCATATATTTTTAATAAATTTTATAGCTCATATAAGTTACATGAGTTTATAGCTCATATAACTCTTTATAAGTTACATAGCTCATAGAATGAGCATAACAGGCAACCAATGACAAAATTCAGGTATGTACATGTTCACACATAGAAACATATGTGACCAAGCCTGATCTAGGTTTGAGTCTTACAAGGTTTCATTTTTGCAGGAGAAATTTCCTGATCAGCCTCTCTTGCTGGCAAAGACAGACAGACAGAAAGACACACTCCTCCAACCATAGGATATTTATTAAGTAGGCATTCGATAAACATGGAGTAAGGTGGAGTAAAGTAAAAGGAAAGTGAAGGGAAGGGGACTAGAAGAGGGGAGAACAGATAGTAAGGAAAGACAGAGGCAAGGAGACAGCAGGGGACAAAAGGAAAAGGGAAGCAAGCTACACCTGGAAGGATGGGAAACAAGAGAAAGAAGGAAGCTATCAGAGCAGGTGTCAGAAAGACAAAAAAAGAGAGAAAACAGCACCACCAGAGTCAAAAGGTAAAATATTTTGGGAGAAGATAGGGCAAAGTCCAGAGATGGCACCCACTGATGAAGTCTTTTTCCTATGGGAACATGTACAGACGAATGAATTCAGCACCTGGGGCTCCAATGGTAAAGGGTCACATTTTCAAAATGCCTTGAGGGACCAGGCAGATAGCACAAACAGAAGATTATAGGCACAAAGATGCTTGAGGATTAAGCATGGCATCCCTTTATAAAGCAGAAAGCTGCACAGATCAAACAGCTAAGCCCAGATTCTGTCCCTATAGCCTGGAGCTAGCAAATCGATTCAGATATTTGTGAAACACCTATAATAGGGTTTTAATCGCAAAGCTTTACTTGAATAGCCGCAACCACCAGCCTCTCCAAGCTTCTTCCTTCATCACAGGGAGAAGAACACAGACATTGCAACATTTGGTAAGAGGCGGAGAGGTTTTTACATGAAGAAAGCTAGCTCTGATTTCTTTGTCCCGGAAAAGAAAAATCAATCACTACTGACCTTCCAGAGCTTCTCATCTTGGGCACTGGCACTGGGCTGAGGCCTCCAGGGCAGAAGTATAAACAGCCCCAAAATACGCGGTAGAGACCACCATCTTGGTCAATGCAACTTGTGTGAAGCCAAGATGCTAATCTTCTTCACTTGTTGATGTTGGACATTTTTTTGTTGTTGCTTTTTAAGATTTTATATATTTTTCAGCAGGGGGAGCATCAGTCAGAGGGAGAAGGAGACTCTCCACTGACCAAGGAGCCCAATGTGGGACTCCATCCTGGGACCCTGGGATCATGACCCGAGCCAAAGGCAAACACTTAACCGACTGAGCCACCCAGGCATCCTGGCACTTTTGTTTTCGAATAGGAGGATTTCAGAGAGCAAAAGGTTGTTTGTTTTCTACAATTTCTTATTATTGGTAGAGTCTCTCAAAATCTAAATCCATCCAAATTAGCCACCACCCCATGCTCATAATGTTCTCATTGTACCCTATACTGTTTTTTCATAATGTTTGATGTTGTTTATAATAATATATTCATTTGTCTTGCTTACTCCACACGGTAAAGGACAGAGTTTAGATTGCTTATCACCGAATCTTGGGCATCTGGCATATTCTCAGTGTTAGATACATATTTTCCTTGTTGGTCATTTGCCTGGCAAGCAGCAGGAGCCCAACCCATGTTACCTCTTGCTGCTAACTGTTTTGTTACATCAGCACACCTCCATCAGTGCAAGGCAGGAGGAGGAGAGGGAGGGTGGCAACTAGAGAGCTCAATGTCAAGGGGATTTCCAGAGATGTCATGTCTTAACGTTTCCTGACTGCTAGAGGAATGCTACCATTTATACTCACAGAGTCAAGGACTCCATGTTCTTCATCATGCCATAATCAAAAACAATTTTTTACAGGATCTGTGGTATTATGCAAATCTAATTTTAATTTCACATTCCAGAACCTCTTCACTACTATTGGAAGCCCATGTAAATCTTTGACTCACATATCTTACAGCTTCCTGCTGACCTTCCCCCTGTTTCTATCCCAAACCTGCCCAGAGCGCTGTCTCATTAGGGCTGAGCTACTATCCAATTTCTACCTTACAGAAGGCTTGGTTTCAGAGTAACCTCACACATCCCAAATGACAAACAAGTGCAGGGATTATGTTTCTGATAACTCACACATGACCTTGAATATCACTATTACCAACATTGTACCATGTAGTTACACAGACTAATACACCAACCAATACACCTTAAGGTGGGCTTGAGTCTCCCCCAGAAGGGTGTCTTTTTCTATTGTGCACAAACATGCCCCCTCGGCTCGTAACAGTCATGATACCTGAAAAGGGCAAAACTCTACAGGATATGGCAAATGAAACCCAATGACTTCATAAGATGTATTTTATCACCTCTGGTTTAATATTTCATCTGTTCCAATTAGGAAAAAAATATTCATTACAATGTACTATTTTTTCAAATACTGTATCCTTTTGGCAGTAGCATGAATACCTCCAGGGAGCTGCATTATTCAATAATTTTCTATTTCAAAATACACAGGTTGCGAGAACCAACAAATTATTGCATTTCCACTAAATGCACAGGAACAACAAAGTTAATTTAAAAAACCAAAAAACACTCAAGCAGTTTTCCCAAATGGTAATCTGCCTCCCCAGGGCAGAATGGTTTCCTTTTAAGGAATCCTTACCTGATGGCAGAGCTACCTTTTATCAGTAATTAATAACACATTAAAAACTGAACTCGGTTCTTATTTCTTTTCATAATGCAAATTGAAGTTGATGAGGGTCAAGAGTCCCCTTGGAACTCCAAATTCGTTTTTACAAAAGCTTGTATTTGTGATTCCTACTCTGGAAGGGCTATAATTAGCTAGAGAGCTGTAGATCACGCTTGTCCCAGCAATCACGTGACTATGAGAGGATGGCTGACCTCATGGTTAAAATAGAGCTCCAACAGGGTAATCATACTGATGGAGACAAAGCTGGGAGTGGGTTGCAGGAACGACTCATGCACCCAGTAGGAATCTAAATTTTATCTTTGTCAGGCATGATCTCCTTGTAACCAGCAGTACCTAAAACTTCTTCAGGAAATCTGAAGCCTCTGATCTGTCTATAAAGAAAAGATGCTGGGTCACATCCTTTCAGGGAAATCAATCATAGTGAGTCAACAACTTTACCTGTGAAATGGGGATAGGAAAACCTAGCTAATGAGTGTGCTGTAAAGATGAAGTGACACAATGCACATAATGGTTTAATCAATGTCTGCACATGTGACCCTGAATAAACATCAATGGAAATTAAAGCAATGAGGGAGCCTGGGTGGCTCAGTTGGTTGAGCGACTGCCTTCGGCTCAGGTCATGATCCCAGAGACCTGGGATCGAGCCCCGCATTGGGCTTCCTGCTCAGTGGGAAGCCTGCTTCTCCCTCTCTCACTCCCCCTGCTTGTGTTCCCTCTCTGGCTGTGTTTCTCTCTGTCAAATAAATAAAATCTTAAAATCTTAAAAAAAAAAAAAAGAAAGAAAAGAAGTAAAAGCAATGGCCATATGCTTATCCTAGCTTATGGCCCCTTGACCTATTCAAACATTATCTTGACCATTACTGCCTCTACCTCATTATTAACTACATATGTGGGAGCTTTCCAATTGTGTGGCTTGATGCTCAAAACAACTTTGTCAGGCATCATGATTATATCCATTTTAAAGATAAGAAGACAGAAACTCAGTTCACATTATTAGTGACTGAGATCAAAGGTCTTCCACTGTAGAAACCACTTTCCTGCTTAATTACTCCAATTGCACAGAGCACTGGGTGTGGGGCATAAACACTGAATCTTGGAACACTGAAAAAATAAAATAAATTATTATTTAAAAAAAGAAAAAAGAAAGAAAAATTACTCCACATTGGTATGGAGGTTTTGGTTCTATGTAAATTCCACTCTGATGTTGCTGCAAAGGAAGTCAAAAGTTACAGTTCTCTTATTCAGAGCTCCGCACCATGAAAAGTGATCGATGCATTTGTACATAATGTGAACCACACTAGTGAGAGCTTGGAGCCCAGAGAAAGAGGGTTTCCCATTATCTGGCCATGGCTGAGAAAGAGTAGGCTATATGGACTCTGAGTAACAACAACAAAAAATAGGAACAAGTCATCTTCTCTTAGAAGATGAAGGAAAACACTTTTCTTTTGTTCCACAATGCTTCTTGTAGAAAGAAAATTTCTTTCGATCTAATGGACAAAACTAGAAAGTTCAAACTAGTTGGCAAATCCTTGCCCAAAGGTACCATTCACTGAGAGACCATACCACGCTTTTCAGTGAAGTAAGTTCCCTACCTGCCCTGCTTATCGCATCCTCATGACAACTTTAAGAGCCAGGTTCTGTTATACCCAAGTTTCAAGTAGATACTGAGACTCCAAAGAAGTGAGAAGTTATATAAGCCAGAGTTGAGCTACTCAAAATGGAGATAAAACAAAGGGTTGGGGTACATCAAAGTCACTGGAAGGGTTGGAGGTGTGGGCTTCAGGATGACTCCTGAGGAATGCTGGTACTTCTGCCACTAGTTGGAAGGCAGAAGCTCAGGAAGTCACTGACAGAGTCATCCATGTCAGAAAAATACTGATGGAATTGTGAACAAGAATAAGAAAGGTACTGTCACTGACACCTCTAGCAAACAACCAGATACTGCTTGCTTGCTTTTCAATAGCACTGAAGTTAGAGTCTGAATGCTTTAACATCTGTTTTCAGCACAATATTCTAGCCAGCAGAAACTGTAGAGATTAGAGATAAACTGGCCTTATCATACAACACAATAGCAAAAACAAAATAGCCTAATATAAAAAGGGGCAAACTGAAAAAAACATTTAAAAAAATATATGCATGGCCAACAAGTACATGAAAAGGTACTCAACATCACTTATCATCAAGGAAGTGCAAATCAAAACCACAATGAGCCATCATCTGACATCTCTTAGGATAGCTAGTATCAAAAGACAAGAGATAAAATCTTGGTGAAGATGTAGAGAAAAGAGAACCCTCATGCACTGTTAGTGGAATGCAAACTGGTACAACTATGGAAAGCAGTATGGAGGTCCCTCAAGGAATTAAAAATAGAACCACCTATGATCCAGTACCCCACTTGTGGATATGTATTCAAAGGAAACAAAACCATTATCTTGAATAGGTATCTGTACTCCCATATTCACTGAAGCATTATTCACAATATCCAGTATATGTGGGGGGAAAAAACACAAAAAAACAAACCTAAGTGTCCATGAATGGGTGATTGGATCAAGAAAATGTTGTATCAAAAAAAAGTGGTGTATATATACGTATAACTGAACATTATTCAGTCTTTAAAAAGAAGGAAATCTGTCATTTACAACACTAGAGATAAACCTGGAGGGCATTATGCTTACTGAAATAAGCCAGAGAGACAAACACTGCATGATACTACTTATAAGTGGAATATTAAAACAAAACAAAACAAAACAAAACAGAATAGAAAAAATAGTTGCCGGGTGCTGGGGGGTGGGGTGGGATAAATAGGGAGAGGTTGGCAAAATGATACAAATTTTAGGTTATAAGATGAATAAGGACTGAGGATCTAGTATATACAATGATGCCTATAGTTGATAACACTGTATTATATAATTAAAATTTTCTAAGAAAGCAGAATTTAAATATTCTTATCAAAAAAAGGGAAAAAGAGGGAGATTTAAAAAAAATAAAGAAAAGATAGAGCCTCAGATTTAGGTCTGCATTCTAAAACTCAAATACATCTAATTGGTTAAAAAAAAAAATCATATCCAGACCCCTACCTGCAAAGAAGTCTAGAAATGTCACTTTGGGCTTTCTTGCTTTTGGGTGGAGGAAAACACATAAGAAGGAGGTTGGAAAGGCTCCTCAGTGTACCATCATCATATCTACACCAGTAGATACACCATCCAAGTGGCAGTCAGAATTAAAGGGTGTAGTAACCAAAAAAAGCAATGGCGACACCAAATGCAAGGAAACATGAGAGACAAGGCATTAAATCAAAGAACTAAAAAGAATTTAGTGTAATGAAAGCAAAGGGAACATTTGGGAACGAGGCAAGGGGTGAAGGTGGAGAGGCATAAAATGGGCCCAATAAAGTGTCTATCACCTCAGCTTAAAAACACGCTAAACTAAATATTCCTCTTGAGCTTCAAAAGAAGCCTTGAATAAATCTCAGCTACTTCATTTATCACACAGAATCTTAACCATTCACTTTCTTGCTATTCCACTGCCATTAAAGATGAGGGTGGGAAGTCAAGGGCAGAGAGGGCCTCTGTCATTCTTACACCTCCAGGATAAAGCATTGTCTTTGGCACAAACAAAAGCCGAGTACATATTTGTCGTACGGAATTATATCCTAACTGACCTTCTTTCAAGAATGAGTATCCTATGAATTAAAATACGACAAATCACCCAATTAAAAAGGGATTTTCCTACCTTAAATAGCTTTCATTATAAAAACTGGTTGATATCAGATTGTATATTGGTAACACAATCAAGAATATAACCCTATAGATTATTTATACATAGACAAGCTAGTTGTTTTTAACTGAGCAATCATTCCTGCATTTTGATATAGCACCTCAATTTTCCTGGAGAGAAGCACAGCACCTCCCATCATAAGAGGGGAGTCCTATGAGGTACCCGAACTCAGCTCTGGAATTTCAGGTAGTCACATGGTCTGGATGGACCAGTGAGAGTTCTCTGTGGGACTCTTACTGAGAGCTACTGAAACCAAGTTCTTCTACTGAGGTTGCTGCTACTTATGACAGTCCCCTGGTACCAACGGTTACCACAAGGAACTACCCAACCAAAATAGAAGCCAATGGAGCAGAAGTAGAGCCCAGAGATGGAGAGATACAGATTAGTCTCTCCATCTCTGGGCTCTACTTCTGCTCCGTTGGCTTCATTTTGGGCACCTGCATTGAGGGTACCTATCCTACCATATATATATATTCAAGTATGTATCCTGTCTTGTGTCACCCAAAGAAATGCATGTTTTTCTATTTGCCACAGCTATTCTACTGGTTGAAGAAATGGCAATGACTATAAGCTCTGGAAGAATGGGACTCAGTTTGAGAGACACCAGTCTGTGTGTGATCCACCATGCAGTCATTTTAAGGGCAGACAACTAGGGGAGACACAACCATCATTTGACTTTACTTAAGAAAACTAAAGAAAAACCAATAAGCCCTTTATTTTTCTATATGCACAGATAATTGATTAATAAAGTAAATGATCATTACTAAAGTGGCTTCAGAACCCCTCAAGGCTTTGTGAATTAGACAATTTGAAGGAAATGAGATTATTTGATGTTTCCCTCAAATATATTAGCTGTATAGTAATCAATGATACTGAAATATCATAATTCCCATGAAAAAATCATTGAAGACTTTCCAAATAATTAAGCCAAGTGAGATATGAAAGATCACAGCAAGAAGGCCTTATGACTAAAAGTATATAAATATCAGAGGATCAGCCAGTAAAATACAGGAAGAGCTGCTCTCATCGAGAATGGCCTTTACTTGTCATTCAAACTCATATAAAATGCCTAAAATCTGTCAGTATAGTAGTTTCTAAGTGATATGTCAACAAATATATTCACTGAGAATACTTATTCTGCCTAGAGCCAATGTTTTTACAAAAACACCCTAAAGAGTCAACTGTTAAATCAATAAAATGAATGTTTTGAGCAGGTGTTTGGAATTGTGCTGATTTATCCATATTTTCCAGTTTAATTTCCACATTTACCATCAAACTTCTGCAAGAAAACATAAAATATACCTGGAAGTATTATGCTCCTCATAAATACGAGGACAGTTGTGCTAAACATATCTGTACCAGTAAGGGGGATTCATAAATCACTTTTATTTATTTAAATTCTTCAAGTTTTCTGTTCAATCTGTAGTGATTGGAATGTCAAGTGTCACACAGCTTAAATGGTATTTTCAAGCCATTAGCAGGTGACATTTTAATTAGGTATATTTATGAGAGACACAAGAAAAAAATAGAAGATGAGTAAGGAATGAGAATCAAATTAGACTCATGAAAAGAGAAAAGAACTACTATCCATTCCTTTAAGACCTTTCTTTTAGAAGACAGAAGAATATAACTTACTGGTCAAGAATACAAGCTCTAAAGCCAGCCTTTCCCACTTCAAATCATAGCAGCAACATTTACCACCTGTAAGACCATGAACAAAGTCTATAGACACAGCTGCTTCACAGGGATAACACTAGTACCTACCGCATGAGGTTGTTGTGGACACAGAACTCAGTACAGCTCAAACACCATTTTGCATAGGGCCCAAGAGGAAAAAAGTGTGTAATAAATGCTAGCCATTACTATGTTATTTGTAAAATTGCCTCCCGGGTAAAGGGCAAATAGTGGTAGGAAATCATTGTTTCAAACTTAATTTGTATGTTTATCTTTCTTCTTGCATCAGAAACAATGCAAGACATTAACAAAATACCTACAAGAAAACAAACAGTCCAACCTAAGAATGGAGATTAATAAACAAGTAAGACAAAGGCAGACAAAAATAGAAGCAGGGATGAAATGAAGAGTAAAAATCACAGATGTATGGTTGCCATTTTCAACTACAAACCTTTCTTAGGCTTCCCAATAAGCAACATGAGAAAGTATGTATGCAGCACAATTTTTAATACCCATGAGTTTAGGATACATTAAATTCCCAGGAAGAGTACAGTGATTTGTGAGACAGCAAAGATGTAGAACTAAAGCCAATAAATAACAACTATGGTAATAGCATGGTTGGCCTCAATTCTTCCTGCACCCATATCTGTGCCATGGTTCCTGGGTCCATGTATGTTCCCCAGAGTCTTCAATTTGAACTTGGTCCTAAGATTTTCTTTGACCTTGATATATGGGAAACCATGATATTGTGTCCTAAGTTCCAGTCCTTGACCTTAAAAGGTCTCAATGATTTCTGCTTGCCCTACTGCATCTCTGCCTGAGCATGAGAAGTAAATGATACATGCCTAGTCTTGTTGCTGGTCTGAAATGGATGAGAGACTAGGAAACAGGAGCAGACCCTGCAGTGAGAAGAAACACCCTGCCGAGCCCAGCCCAGCCAAGCGGAGCCAAACCCCAGACGACTCACAAAGATGTAAGTAATAATAAATGATAGTTGCTGTAAACCTCTGAGTTTCAAACAAACAAACAAACAAACAAACAAACAAACCTCTGAGTTTTGTGATGATGTGCTTTGGCCCAATGGCAAACTAATACAAGAGCAATCAAATGACAGTCCATTAAGCACTACATGCATTAGCAACTAAAAGGAAAAAGTATGTATTCTAAATATATTACCATGACTCAGATAAAAAAAGCAGCATGTCCTCACAGCTTCAATTTATAAGCTTAACTAACCTCACTATTATAATTTATGAAACCCAAAATTAATATAAATAAAATCAAATGTCTGTTTTTGTTCACCATATGAAATGAAAATGCACTGATAGTCACCGAAACTGAATAAGAGACTTGAGGTTATCGTTCATTTACAGGAGGATGAGATGTGAAGGGGGAAGATGGTTATAGCTTAAAGAGCTAGACCAGCAAGTTCCAGAGTAGCACTGGGCACAACAAGTGGCCCAGATGTGTGGCACTCACTAGGTATCATATGCATGAAGACACATTGGTTATAGAAATTATTATCTTCAAATGGGCACCTTACTCAAAAGTCACAAGGCATATGCTCCAAATGGATGCATTGATTCAAGATTAGGTTGCTTCTCATGTGGGTAACTCTACCTTGTGTGCACAGAACAGAGAAGTAGTAGGGATTTATTTAAACATGGTTAATGACTGTTGCTCATGAGCAAGGATAGCAACTATCCTAACAATAGTAGCAACTAACACCTGCTCAGTCGCATGGATGTGCAAGGCACTGCGCTAAGCACTGACCAAGAATTACTCCATTCACTTCATGTAACTTTCATAATACCTACATGATAACCCAGGAAGGCAGGTACTTTCATGTCCTTCTCCAACCCACTGTGCCCTTTGATCTCACAGTTTTTATGGACAGATACTCTGAGTCTTGATGAGGTAAATGGCTTGCTTATGGTAACACAGATGCTCCTTGTTTAAGAGGATACAGTGGGCAAAATTAGGATAGACAGACTTGATCGCTATTTGCTGTAGGTAAGTCTTGAGCAGTTTCTGGGTTGATTGACATCTTAATTTTTCCCTTAAATATAAAGCATCCCTCATTTCAACTGGTCTGTGAAAATATTTTGCCAAATAGAAAATACTCTGTAAATGGAAAGAAGTGTGATACAGTGTGAATCTCTCCCAACTGGTTTAAAGAGAAAACATAAGTTCCAATAATATCATCTTAGAATATCCCACTGGTCTAGATTTACTCAAAGAAGCCTGGCCTAATTCCCCAATATTACCCTTTACCTCTGACCCCCGTGAAATCCTCTTTCTGTGTTCTGTCAGATGGACAACCTATAATGTATTTCTCCTTTAAACTACTTTATACTGAAAATAATATAAAGACCTCAGCGTTATAGGAAACTGCACTGTTGAACACGCAAAGATTTTTGTCTAATTTCTCTTGAATTTTGTTTCTCGCTTGTCATGTCAAGCAGATGACACAGTTTGCCCCCATATTACTATTACATACAAATTACGTACAAGTTTCACCACTCGGGCTTGCATATTATTCAATGATTTTAAACAATGACATTGAGGCACATGATAATAACCAGTCATAACTCTTATTAGAAATTAAATACAGGGGGCGCCTGGGTGGCTCAGTTGGTTAAGCGACTGTATTCAGCTCAGGTCATGATCCCGGAGACCCGGGATCCAGCCCCGCATCGGACTCCCTGCTCGGCGGGAAGCCTGCTTCTCCCCTCTCACTCCCCCTGCTTGTGTTCCCCCTCTCGCTGTGTTTCTCTCTGTCAAATAAATAAAATCTTTAAAAAAAAAAAAAAGAAATTAAATACAAACTCAATGAACATTGGATATAAGCATTTCTAATGTATTTTTCTTTAAATTTAGCTCATATGACAAAAAAACAACCAAAAAAACAAACAACAACAACAAAAAAAAACAAAAAAAAACCAACCAAAAAAACAGTGGGACTGTTTAAAGGCACTAGACACTGTGAAGTCATGTTGTTCTAGGAGATGGGCATTCTGGTCCACAGTGTTCATTAATTATTAGAACCTAAAGCAAACAGAATTCACACATGTGAAGTGATAAAAGAGTCGGGCCTACCTGACATAACAGCTTGATGGAACTGATTATCACTGGCACAATGAGCTACTTCTTATCTATTTCAGAAACAAAATAATCCACTATACTATCTCAAAACTCCCAGCTGCCCAGTTTTGTTTTTTCTTCCCCCCCCTCAAACGTTATGAATTCTACATTATAACCACTGATTCACAAAGTAAGTTCTGTTGTTTTTTTCCCTTGGCCACATAAAGGCTCCCCAAGAACAGTGGATAATCTGTCAGGTTACAATGAGCCTTTAAGAAGTTCTAGAAATTTCGTATTTCTCCCTTCAGATATTTTTTTTTTAAGATTTTATTTTATTTATTTATTTGACAGAGAGAAACACAGCGAGAGAGGGAACACAAACAGGGGGAGTGAGAGAGGGAGAAAGAGGCTTCCTGCCGAGCAGGGACTCGATCCTGGGTCTCCAGGATCATGATCTGAGCTGAAGGCAGTTGCTTAACCAACTGAGCCACCCAGGCGCCCCTCCCTTCAGATATTTTGTAATAACCAACAGGAGCATGCAGCTTTTTTAAAACCAGAAGCTGTATTGGTTTCCACATTTTGTCTACTGTGTGATATAAAAGAACTATGTTTATCACAATGCGCAAATAAATTTTTGGCCAAGACATAACTTGGCTGACTACAGGTCACATATGATGGCAAACCAACTCAAACTTAGGTAAAACAAAGGTGGGGAAAGGGATAGGGAGTTAATTAGCTCACATGACAAGATGTCATCTGATTTTTATTTGGAATAGGTCCAGACAGTGTTGGTTGGGAAATGTTTAACAATATACTTATACTTATTATTATTTTTTTATTTTTAATAGAGGCGGCCTGATTTCTGGAACTGCCAATTTCATGCCACCCACACATCATCATCCAGCTCACAAATTCCTGAAAAGTTCAAAAAAGTCTCATGTGCTCATATAAGTCATCTCTAGTATACCGCTAGCTCTGGGCACTCAAGACAATATCATAACCACTCCCATCTCCCCCTCTGCTTTCTGCTTCACTCTATCTGATGCTGTTCTCAGACGGGTTCATTATACATGGTGGCAAAGACAATAGCAGGGCGATTGCTCAGAAGGGCTGGAAATAGTTTGGTTTCCTAACCGAATACTATGGCAAAGGAATAAAATACTTTGATCACCCAGTTTTGGAGCTAAAGAGAATGGGGCCAGCTATCTTCAAATCATTTGGATGAAGCAGGATTCATCCTTATGGGGAAAGATGGGTTCTAAGAAACACTGCAGAGTAATATCACAAAAACCATCTAAGTTTCAATAGCTCTAAGATTAAATCTATGGTAAAAGTTTACTCTATTTCTGAGCATGTAAAACAGCTAGAGCTCCCTACCACACATCCACTTCCAATGAAAATG
Organism: Spilogale gracilis; assembly: GCA_004023965.1. Taxonomy (NCBI): domain Eukaryota; kingdom Metazoa; phylum Chordata; class Mammalia; order Carnivora; family Mephitidae; genus Spilogale; species Spilogale gracilis. The sequence goes on along the minus strand of PITA01011148.1, from coordinate 41,305 downwards.
CAAGGCAAAAGCTTACGGTACAAAATAATAAAATGTGTCTTGAAGAAGAATACCCTCCTGCAATAGAAGAAGCTATCTTCACTCATGGGTAGATACAAAATGCGAAGATATATAATTGCTGCATAAATTTATTAATGGAAGTGCTAATGCCATAAATCGTACATCTCTACTTGACACAGAGTCTTTTATTTTCCTTTCAATGAGGAAGAAAAAATAAAGGAGTGGAACTGGTAATATTGCTTGCAACTAAATTAGATTTTCCACCAGAGAAAGCTGTTTAGAAAAAGCTATTCGAAAAAGCAAAATAGTACTCACAAAAGGGTATTAATGAGCCTGACCAGGAGGATAAAACCTCCAACAATACAAACAAATGTTTGCAAAACCTCTTTCGGGACTGAAAGCCAAAGGGATGCTTTGAACTTTCCATCTTTGCAGAAACTCTTTCACTTGTGGGCCGAGTATGAAAGCCAGTTGAAATTTTAGACTAAGAACCCTTCACTTGCACTACAAGTTTTACTGAGGATTCAAGAGACAAGACCTCAGCAGATCTGGGTTTAGAAGAAAACCAATATATCCTGCCCTCAAACCACGAGGCATTACAGGAACAAGACACAGGCTACGCCGTGTGTCTGGCTGCCACCTGGGCCCTCATGAGCATCGTAACATAGAGCTAAAAGTCAATTCCAAGACAAGGAAGGATCGAGTCAACTCTGAGCCTTTAGCTTGGAGAGCTGTTTCACTGCATGTCCACAGAGTTGTTTGTTTCTTGTTTTAATCTTATTCATATTTATTCATTAACAAAAGAAGAAGAAAATGGCAGGAAAACGGCAAAAAATAAAATAAGCTTTTCCCCAAGAACGAAGGTGAGTCAAGGCTACCTTTCTGTGGTTTCTCTGAAATGCTAAATGAAGTCTGTTACAGGAATATGTGCCCTATGAGAGATGCAGCAGTTGGCAAGTGACATTCAGAATTCTCTTCATCAGTTAAACATGTCCAGGACCATTTAAGCATTTTTTTTTTGTGGGGGGGGACTATCCACATGTCACCCAAGCACTTAGCCCACTAAAGGACAGTGGAAAACAGGGACAGGAGGGGCCGGGGGAGGGTGCTCTGATTAACCCAACTGTCATAAACTCTTTTCCCTGCAGAAGGGGCTTCCTTGTAGAGATTTAACACTAAAACTATCCCTTCCACATGGTGTATCAGATTAATGAAGGAAGAAAAAGGGACAAATGCTGCCTGCTATGAGTAAGAAGAGGGTCTTAAGATAAAAACATCTCATTTCTAGAAATGAGATAGTCATGTTGACGAGAAAGCAATTTTTTACATTTTATTCCCATGGCACACCGGAAGGAATGCTAAATGTCAGTTCTCTCATCAATATGCCATTATATCAGCGTGTGTAGTAATTAATCCAAGGTCTCAAATAATGCAGCCATATCGATAAATGAATGGCATACATGGTAACTGGTATTTTATTTTATTTTATTTATTTTATTTTATTTTTTTTAAAGATTTTATTTATTTGACAGAGAGAAACACAGCCAGAGAGGGAACACAAGCAGGGGGAGTGAGAGAGGGAGAAGCAGGCTTCCTGCCGAGCAGGGAGCCCGATGTGGGACTCAATCCCGGGTCTCCGGGATCGTGACCTGAGCCGAAGGCAGTCGCCTAACCAACTGAGCCACCCAGGCGCCCCGGTAACTGGTATTTTAAATAGGATAATAGTTTAAACAGGTCAGGGATGAGGCAACAGTTTAAATGTGGGAAAAAAATAAACATTTTCTAGCGTTATCTAGTGAAAAATAAATATTGTATGTGAAGCAGCTGGGAAGGATTTGCAATGTATTTAATATTTATCCTCTTAAATTACACTTGACCTTTCTGTTAGAATTTCACCTTTGTACAGTTCGCTAATATCATCTAGTGTCTCAGTAGCATCTTTTATTTAAAACCACACATATTAGGTAGAAAAAGGTGTTGAGGGAGATTTACCAGACTGCTTACAAGGGGAAGGTAATCAGAGATGGCATCTGAATTGTTCAACAAGTCAGACCACATGGAAACTAATGACCACATACCTGTCAGGGGCCCCAGTAAGATAAATGAGATTAAGGATGACTTTTGCAGAATTAAGACCTTATGATTTTTTAGTGAGTTAAATTCCTTGCACAGAAAAGAAAGATGTGTTATTTAAGTATACTCTATCTTAATTTATTCTTGGGCATGTACTGTTTTAATAAAGTTGGAACCTGTTTCTTAAAAATAAATGTACCCTTAACAAAGTGAGCATAAACATCACCTTTGTTTTTGTTTTTGTTTTGTTTTTTTTTCATTCTGCTGTATCTTCTTCCCTGCTGCCCTCATTAGCAGCTGTTCTTTGCCCTTGGCCATGTAACAATAATCCTCAGAGCAAGCTCTCTCTTACCACCAAGAAGAGGTTCCCTCCACTCTGATAACATTTTTGTTGTAGTTGTTGACATCCCAGGTAAAATAATTCCCTGTGGGCACTAAAACCTCTCTCAGAATCAATGCCTTCTAATAACTCAGCCAATCACATCTTAGAGGTGTTAAACCACTGCTGTGAGAGTTTGAATATGCTTATGTTGTTTCTTTGTCCCCTTCAGCCTTTCTGTCTTCCTTTTTCTGGCATCTGCGCATTACGGTTTAGAAAGGACAGCCAGGAAAATGGGTACCATCAACCCTAAATTCCCAGAGGCAGTCCTGTGTGTGCCTTATAATAAACCACTGAAGGCAGAGCAGCAGTGGATTTACTTTTCAGCGTAACTTTGCAAGTCAACAGTGATGGGCTCTGTTGAAAACAAAAATGCATTTCTTCTACTGAGATGTCTTGAGAATGCCCACCTCAGAATATCACATTCTTTTTAGCTTCTAAGAGCAAAGCACATGAAAAGGGTAACAAATAGTATTTTCATCAGTGTATCTGCCACTTCAACCAGCAGCTCCATGCTATCTACAGGAAGCTCAGAGAGGACAAGTAGCCTGAGGATATGATGGCACTGTCACAGAGCACATTTGCTGTCCTCCATAACCCTCTCCCCCTTCCTCCAGCAACAATGTGCCCATCGTCTGAGGACTCAATCCTGCTCTAGCTCAGTAAGCAAGGCTCCGGCCTGAGGGTTGAAGAATGTGTCTGAGGCTAAGCCAAAAGACACACCTCCACCCCCTGGCCACTGAGATCTGTTGAGTGGTAGACACATGACCTAACCCATTCTGGTAAGAGCAATTCTGAAAAAGTCTACATGAGCTATCATACAAGAAGTGTATTCTTGTCTTCTGCGGGGCCTTTAACCACTTAATGAGACTTGAGGAATATGTACTGGGATCTCTCTTTCCCAATAAAATATAACGGAGTCAATCTCTGTTGCCCCCACACTAAGCAGAAGATGGCAATGTTTTAACCCCTTCGAGCAAAGTGCAGAAATCTACACCTCAGAATTTTATCTGGCTTTGGTCAGTCATTCTCTGATAAAAATGTGATGTTTAATATATATATATATATTTATTTATTTATATTTATATATATATTTATATTTATATATTTTATATATTTTTATATTTATATATTTATAAATATATATGTATTTATATTTATATTTAAAAATCAGCATGAACTGATTTAATACACAGTGGAAATAAAGCTTGATACACTTACTACGGAGCATCACATTCCATCAGGCACAATGTTGGATGGATTTGTACTGTCACCTTTCCCGTTTTAGTGGGGAAATCATGTTTTGAAAGAATTCATATGCAGGAGACTGGACCTAAAAGTTATCATAGCTTTGTATTTCTGTCCATCCCCTACACACTGAGTCAGATTTAAGAATAGTATGGTCCTACTAAACCAAAGATTAGGTTCTAAAATCAGTACATGGATCATGTCATCATGTGATACGATTTCATCGCATTAGTTCATATTCCTGGGTTATATAACTTCAAAATATATCAAGATTCCGATCACTTCTCACCATCTACATCATCACATCCAAGGCAACATCACCTTTTTTCTGATTTATTCCTAAGCCCCAGCCAGTCTTTCTCTTTCCAAACGTATTCCCATATCATCTCTTCTCCACAGAACACAAGAAAATTCTTTTTTAAAAATACATCAGATCACACCAGGACTTAACATGCCCCACTATCTTCCCATTGTAAATTCCTTAAAGCCTGCAAGGTCCGCTTGCCTCAGTTTGGTCATGCCTACCCATCCAACCTCATCACCTACCACTCAAACAAATCTCCAGCTCCACTGCTGTCCTTGTCCTTTCCCCAACATTCCATGTCATTCCTCCAGGACTTTATTCCTGTATTCTTCTGCCTGTAACACTTGCCCCTTTACTTTTCCCAGCCTTCCCACCCCAACCCCACTCCTTGCTTCATTCCAGTCACAGCTCAAATGTCCTATCTTCAGAAAGTCTTCCCTGGATACCCTATCAAAAATAGCATCCCTTCCTAGCACTCACTATCCACTTGTTTTATTTTCTGCAAAGCACCTGCAACTACATTAAGTCATTTTTGACTTGTTAATTATCTGTCTACTCCACGGAAATGGAACTGCCATGGTCACAAGTATGTCTTCCTGTCTTGCTGCTGAATCATAGCACAAGGAATGTAACATGTCCAAGTTACTTTATCAGTATTTAGTGAATGAGTGAATCAATCAATTAATCAATCAATTTGGCTATAACATGATCCAAAGGTAAACCAATGCTCAGATACTACAAAATCTAATGACATAGTTAAAGAGGCAACTATTCTTAGTTCTGTTTGGTGAACATCCAATCATCAGTGAAAGGCATGCATATTTGCATATTTAAAAATTCGTTGGCAAGGTGATTTTATCTTGAGGCTGTTATTTAATAGGATGAAAGCATCTCTTGATCGGACGCATATATACACATATACACACATACAAACTACAGTGGTTTCTGATGTCTTAAATAATTTGAACACATGTTTACCTGAAAACATTCCTTGGTATTAGCAATGCTGTGCCTCACCCAGAGAAATGGACCATACTGAGCTTTCTCTAGGAAGGAGACCAGATCACAGAGGCTTCCAAAGGGGCAAAAGATCAGGACATGTGTATATATAAGACATGTGTGTGGATTTTTCTGCCCACAGGCAGTTTTCACACAATACACAGATAAGAGAATAAACATGTCCCCAACTAAGAGAAGAAGAATGTACAAGTTTCTCAAAAATGCTCTGAACCCAAATGCAACAGAACACAAGATTGGAAAAGCTACAAAAGGCTGTTCTCTTAAAAATCTGTCATGACTCCTCACCAAAATGGTCTTTCACACATTTCCCTGCCTACAATTTCTATTGTATGGGTCTTCCATGTCCCATCAGCAGGCTATAAGAATGCTCATTCATTTCCACCCTCTCCTACATGAGGTATTATGACTTTAAAAAATCATGTCCAAATGGGCAGTTGAAAACACTGTATCTTACCACTTTAATTTGGAGGTCTCTGAGTACGACCTCAGTATTCACTCATGCTCACCTTTGATTTCCAGAAAAGGGTTGGGGGGTTTTTTAAAGCTCCACAGGAAGCCAAGTGAAACCTTGACTATCGAGCGTCATGAAGAAATAAGAGTCACTACTTGTAATTAACTGGGAGTCATTGAAGGTGGCCTCTGTGAAGTTCTCCTCTACTGCTTTTGTTGATTTTCCTCCTTGGCCACCCAATGAATAATAGTAATATTTTGTATTTGCCTTATACTTTATCAAGTACATTTATTTGGTCTTCCTCAACTATCTTTAAAAAAATTCAAGTCATACAAGGCAAATGTCTCTATTTTCCAGGTAAGATTCAGAAAACAGAATTTCTCTTGGTCTCTCAGTTATTAAGTAGCAAATTCCAGACCAGGATCTGTGTTTCCTGATGGCCTTTTGAAAGCTCTTTCCAGGGGCACCTGGGTGGCTCAGATGGTTAAGCGTCTGCCTGCGGCTCAGGTCATGATCCTAGAGTCCTGGGATCAAGTGCCACATAGGACTCCCTGCCTGTTTCTCCCTCTCCCTCTATGCTCCCATTGCTTGGGCTGTCTCACTCCAAAAGATAAATAAATAAATAAAATTAATAAAAAAGAGGAAGAAAGAAAACTCTTTTCACCATGCTGTATTCTCTCAAGATATATCAAATGAAAAGACAGAAACAGTTTGGAAAGAAAGAAAGAAAGGAAAGAAAGAAAAGAAAGAAAAGAAAGAAAAGAAAGAAAGAAAGAAAGAAAAAAAGAAAGAGAGAGAGAAAGAGAGAGAAAGAAAGAGAGAAAGAGAAAGAAAGAAAAAAAAAAGAAAAGAAAAGAAAGAAAAGGAAAAATAAGGCCCAGTTCCTGCAGTGTTTATTCTCTATCCCCGCTCTCATGGGCTCTAAACGCCAACTAAAATTACCTTTCTATACCCTCAATGCCACATCCAGCTGAGGCTGCCTGTTTGGTTTCTATGAGCTTTAACTAAAGTGCCAATTATAATATATTGAAATTCTATTTCAAAGTTTATCATGAATGCTGGTTTCCACAAAATCCTTAAGTAAGAAATGATAGAAAGAAAACACAGCTCTCAGTGGATCGCCATGGGACATAATACCAAGGGACACTTACTATTCCTCATTTTTTTTCCAGCTTCAGGGACACCAATCCAGACTAAAGTTCAAAGATATCCTAAGGCCAATTTTGTGGAATAGAAACACCAAGGGCCCACAGTAATTTTGGGGGTACATCTGAAATCTGGCATTTTATCATTTTGTTGCAGACCCAAGAGTTAACCTCTGTGCAGAAAGATGACTATAGCTTTCAGGTCAAAGTTACTCTCCCTAGGTTCTTCCAGCTTAAGCCAGGACCCACTCACCCATTCCACAACTATATCCACTGTGCCAGGTGCCGGAGACAGGATGAACAAAACACACATTGTCCCTGTTCTCCAGAGATGGATCCTAGTGAGACAGATGGACAGAAGACAAGTAAACATAGTAATGATTGGTGATAGGTAAAGAAATAAACAGGGGCACTAAAGGGGCTTGGTAAGGGCACCATCTTTGGTGAGGGCTCCCTGGAGAGGTGGCTCAGTGCCAGAACAGCCACCAGTGAGCATCCCTGCCCTGACTCACACGTACCTTGTCCCACATTCCTTCCCTAAATAGTTGGTTGGTGAACACATCAAAAACCAAACATCCCATGTTTTTTTGTTTGTTTGTTTTTGTTTTTTTGTTTTTTATGAGAGTGCCCATATCATCTTGGTATGCTACTGAGCATACCAAAACGTTCTGCTTTAGAAAACAGTCACGAGGGGGCACCTGGGTGGCCCATCGGTTGGGCATCTGACTCTTGATTTCAGCACAGGCCATGCTCTTGGGGTTCTGGGGTTCAGCTATCTGTTGGGTTCCACGCTCAGTGGGGAGTCTGCTCCCTTCTCCCTCTCCCTGCCCTTCACCCAGCTCATGCACTCTAAAATAAATAAATAAATATTTTTTTTAAAGGAAAGAAATCAGTCATGAAAATAAAATCAACATATAAGAGCCAGAAACGCCAACTGGTGCAAAAATGGTCTCTTTCTATCCCATCAAGGAACCATTTCTCTAAGATGACAAGAGGTATATTGCCAATAAGTTCACAATTCTGTTTCCAATTAATGTAAACTTAAAATATTCCAAACTGTTATTCGATTTCAATTAATAACCTGTGATGCCTCATTAATGCAAATATGCTACTGGTGGTGCGAGACCTTCATTAGTGAAATGGGTCCAATGACATGACTGTTTCATATGATAATGCAACTATGATTAAGAGGCACAATTAATCATTTTCTGCTTCTAAATGATCTCTATGGCAGTTTACTTATGCCTCTATGAAACATGGGCTTCTTGCAAAAGCCAATTTATATTTAAACTATTCAATGACAAAAAGAAAAGCCAAGATATCATAGTGCAGTGTCACTGATAATGGCAGAGAACCCAGAAGCACACTAGATTCTTCAAGAATAAGAAAGGCCACAGAGAGCGCTGGCAGCATCGTCCATTTCATGTAATGCGTCCTGCTCAGATACGATGAGCAAAGCTGCGAATGTCAGCTAAAGCTGAGGTTTGTGCAGTTAGGTTCTCCTCCACGTACTCTCCTATTACTTCAGCTCTGAACTGCTCCCCCTGGCAAATTCATACCAACAACCCATCCTGAGCCAAACACAGCAAAAGCAGGATATCACCCCTCCCATGACCCACTCACTCCCCCACCACTCCGTGCAGCAAAGTTAGACATGAAACCAAACCACCCACACCATACTGTCACTGCTTCCCACTCAGCATTCTTTCCAGTTCTGCCCATTACACTGTTTTCCCTTTTCAGAACCATCCCTCCTTCCCACCTCTCTGGTCTTGGTCAGTAGTCCAATGCAAGCTTTCCCTCCAGCAACGAGAGGGGAAGGTCATGAGCCAGGCTGGGCCACTGAAATACTCCAGTGCTCAACAAAGTAATGGGTCCTTGGACCCAGCAGAGTCCTCTGGGTCTTTCCTGTGATTCCTTCACCACTACTAAAGAGTATCCTGTTGATGCAATGCTTTGGATTTTGTTTGTTATTTGTGATTCTTCTAGAACCCCAGAATTGAAAAGTAAGCAATTTAACGGGGTCACTGGCCCTATCCAAACCACCACCCAGGTGAAGTCCAACCTGCTCTTGTTCTCCCCCATTTCCAGCTCCCGGTGTCACTCATTGCCAAAAGACATAAGGTATACGAAAGCCACCCATTTCTCCCTTTTTAGTAAACAATAGTTTTCCAAAATCTATTGAGATGGCTTAATTGTTACCTAGTAACCATCCAAAGATTAGAACTATTTTCTAGCTTAAGAAAATAACATTATCAAAAAGATCACTTAAATATTTAGAAATTAAGAAACTGTCTTAAAATGGCATTGTTGAAAAACTCTCAGTTATTATAGTAGCCTCACCACAGACACACAATCCTAAAAATGTAAAATAAAACAAAAGCCTTAGGGAGTCTATGATAAGAGCACACAAGTCAATACCTCTTCAATACTTTGTAGAACAATGTACAAATTCTGACTCCATTCCCCATGGTCAATAGAAGGAATGTTGGGTCTTAATGGGTATTAATATGCTAGAGAAGCCACACTTCTTTCATATAGCATTATATATTAGATGTCTAAGACATAAGCATTAGATATGGCACCTAGGACAACGATGTATCTCTTTATTTAAATAGCTACCCTTCATTAAGAAATAAGTATGAATTTATAGATGGCCCTGGACACTTGGTAGAAGGGAACCCAAGCAATGATTAGTTATGGCTGAGAAGGGCACAGGGCTTGGCATGGGAGAAGGTGAACCAAGAGTCTGTTCGCTCCCTTGCAGCACTCCCGAGCCCAGTTTCTCTGCCAGGGGTGGCCTGACCTTTGAGAAGCTGCAATTCCCTGGGTCTCGGTCTACTCATCTTTAAAATGATGGTTTTGATGAGATGACCTCAGAGGTCCCTTCCAGTTTGAACATTCTATGATATTCTGAGGCAAGAATGATCATAGCCGCTGTGATGAGCAGCCAGAGCAGTATGGTGTCCCCGTGAGCCTACACATGAAAGCTCTGCAAGAAATGGAGAGTGAGGGAGAGGGGACCGTCTCTGAGCACCACAGGAAACTTGGAAGATAATGCCTCAAAAGCAAATTAATATCCCATAAATAAACAGTTCATCATCTTTCCACTTAAATATTTGCAAAAGTTCTTCACAGAGCTGTCTAGCAAAAAAAAAAAAAAAAAAAAAAAAAAAAAGTTACACATTCATGATTTAAAAAAAATACACTTTTGTTTACATTCAGGGAACCCTTGAAATTCACTATCTCACAGAACGGGAAGTGCAGAAATCAGGCAGGCTCCCTGACTGGAGATGGGGGCAAGGGGGCGGGAGGGGCAGCCTTCTGAGTTCCCTGCTCTTCAGACCTTGTGAAGGCTCCATCCTAAGGCTCATTCCCCACAAGGTGATGAGGGCACTGCTGGGAGCAACTGGTGCTCTGCGCTTCCTCTGAAAAAAGACTGCTTTTTTTCCTTAGAAGCATGAGCAAGCTTCCCCTTGCTGCTCTGTGGCCCAAATTGGTTCAGACCAACTCATCTTTGAATCAATATCTGTCATTGTTGACAGAATTACTCTGAATGGGGAGGAGCAGGGGAGGAGGGAAGGGAGAGTGGGTAGCATGGAGAGCTGAAGGAAGAGGGGAAGACTGAAGAGATGGAGGGAGGGAGGGTAGGAGGGAGGGAAGGGTGTAGAAAGGGCCCTAGGTAAAAGGACACTGGTGTGACACTTACAGCTAGTGCCCAGCAATAGAAGCTGGCCTGGCACTCACGGCTAGGCCACACTGTTCTCCTGCTGGACATAAACAATCTCACAGAACACCAAAGGTCACTCTCAAAGGTCACTCTGAGATTCAGATAAAGTAAGACAAGACAAGGCCACTTGACAAAATGTCTAAGCACCTGACAATGACAAGATCACCATACAACCTACATGTCCTCCTCCTTTCACTAATGTGAATGACTGCTACAGCTTCATGAATTACAGCTTTAGCCTCACTCTACTCTGTCCTCCCCATTGAGAAGATTTATTGAGATACCGAATAATAGAAATTGGCCCCCACTTTATGACAGCACCTTGTCCAAAATGAACCTCACTTCAGTGAACCCTCCCCAAATTACCCAACCAAGTCCAAACTTTCTAACACCCTCTTACTTAGAGGTCCCATGGTTCTCCATGGTGTGTGTTCTCCCTCCTGGAATACATAATAAGCCCAATTTATTCAACTCCAAGTATGTTCCTGGTGGCCTATAGCTGGAGGGCATCAATACTGGTTTTAGACTGTTGGTCAATCCTTTGTTTTTCCCATTCCTGCCCCTATAAGGAAGCTCTTTACACATTCTTTCCCTAACCATCTCTTACCCATAATATTTTAATACCAAAGATATATGGAATATTGACTTATTTACTATATGCACATCTGTGCTTTTTACACGTACAAAGAGTAAGATCTCCTTACACACACACACACACACACACGCAGTCATGAACCAATTGTTATATTGTTTAGACTAAATTATTTGGGCATAGAATAGATGTTGGAAAGTCTACCACAGTAAGTTAAGAAGCACGAAATGGAGGCACCTGGGTGGCTCAGTTGGTTAAGCGACTGCCTTCAGCTCAGGTCATGATCCTGGAGACCCGGGATCAAGTCCCACATCGGGCTCCCTGTTCGGCAGGAAGCCTGCTTCTCCCTCTCTCACTCCCCCTGCTTGTGTTCCCTCTCTAGCTGTGTTTCTCTGTGTCAAATAAATAAATAAAATATTTAAAAAAAAAGGCACAAAATGTCTTAGCAATACACATTAGTAAGAGAGCAATAACAATAATCAGTAACATTTTTAGTGCTTTCTATTAATTTTTAAGCATAAGCATTTCAAAAATTGACATTTTAATGTATCTATGCCTTTTTACATATTTCAACTCATTTTATCCATCCAAACACCTTTGTGATTGATACTAGAATTATCCCCATTTTAAAGATTCACTTATTTGTGAGAGAGAGAAAGAGAGAATGCACAAGTGGGAGGAGGGGGAGGGAAGAAGGAGAATCTCAAGCGGACTCCTCACTGAGCCCGAGGCAGGGCTCAATCTCACAGCCTTGAGATCATGACCTGAGCCAAAATCAAGGGTCAGAGGCCCAACTGGCCAGGCCACCCAGGGGCCCCTAGAATTATCCCATTTTAAAGTTGATGAAACAGAAGCACAAAGCAGTTGTGTATCATTCCCCAAGTCACACAGTGAATGAACCGTGGAGACACGACCACATGACTGGACCTGTGACCTATGGGCCATGCTTTTAACCTGGAGGATACACTGTCCTATACTCAATATCAATTCTGTAAATACTTGCTAAAGCATGAACCATCTTTTAAAGACCGTACCTCTAAACACTTATGAACAAGGCAGTAAAAATTTATGAACATGGGAAGAAGACCTAAAAATAAGATGTCCATTACACAGAAAACAATTTTAGCAGAAATCTTTCTGGGGAATTTATACACTGTGTCGCATGACTGTCAGATGTTTCAGAAAACTAATCCTGTTCTCTCTCTCTCTCTCTCTTTCTGTGTGTGTGTGTGTGTGTGTATCTGTGTGTGTGTGTATGTATGTATGTATACGCTCACACATGTGTTTGCATCTGCCTAACTAGAAAATGCCTTGGTTAAGAAAGGGAGGGAGAGTTAGCAGTGAGAAAGTGCTCATCACATCATACGGCCAACAGAGTCGGCAAAGCTCTGGTTCAGCCCTGGGCACCTTGGCTCCTCTGGCCTCCATGTTGCTGCTGGACAATTACAAAGCCAAGACTCCCTGTCCCCGCATGAGACTACATTTCCCACATCTTCAGAACATTCTTTTCCAAGAAGAAACCAGATTTGGCACTGTTCCCTCTTACAAGAATCTTTTTGTTTCCAGCATTGCTGAGAACTTGAGATCCTTAAAAGACGTGTCCTCTTCTGAAGTAGAGTGATCCACTCACAGGACTCCTGCTTAAGTCAGAGCCTCTGGTTAAGCTGATTTTACACAATTAGATAGGGAAAGGAAAATGGCGTTCGTGATGAGCATCTGCTGTTTTGTTAAAAATGTGGTTAAAGACATTAACAAAAGTGACATTACCAGCTGTTGTAATGTCAAGCAGCTTAGCTAAACAGTTTTTTATCAAATGACAACATATGACACCCAAATCAATTCCAAACCAATAACACACTGTTACTTGTAAAACGGAGCTGAGGGGGAGGGAGAGCAAGAGAGCAGGAGAAGTTAATTAAAACACAAATTCAAATTTCTCCTGAAGTACAAACCACAAACAACACGATACTGATCATTTTCACAAAACTTTTTACCTCTACTACAAACACAGCAAAAGAGAACCACTACGCATCCCGTATTTTGACATGGAAACAATGCAATTTCCCTTGAAACACCCTTGTAAGGGCAAAAAGATAGGACAGTGAACTTCTGGCTGTTAAATCTGACTTGGCTTCTGCCCCTTTGAGCCACATATCTCCTGAGGAATGTGACAGTCAGGAGAAGACCGGTTTTGTGTGGCTATGTTCAGCTCCTCTATTTTTATCTGCCCATCATGTTTAATTATCAGGCCATTAAAAGGAGGCAGATCTGTAGCATTGCCAACCGTGTTGTCCTTCAGGCTAGAAAGTCTGCAGCACTTGATGCAACCAATACCCTCCCTGTATTCATCACAGAGCTTGTAAAAATCACAACTGCCTGCCACAGTCATGGCCGCTCCTGAACAAATGCTTAGTTTCCATGACTGTGACCAAGGCAGGGCTTGATCTGTGCCCAATGCTCAGGAATCTGTGGGCAGCTCGTATTTATAATCATGAATGATGCAATTCACTAATGCCCGGTCCACCGGCAAGGGCTGAGCTGAGTCCTGCTTCTCTAAGAGTTGACGTGGCCCCATCAACAGGGAGAAGATGCTTCCAAGGGCATCGCTCCTCCTGGAAGAAAAACACAGGCGTGTGCTTTCGGGGAAGGATGTTTGCCAGGAACAGAAGGTACACTGCACGTGGAGAGAGTTTCAAGATAGGTAACTCAGGAGGGACCTCCATTTGGGAGGGGGAAACACACCAGAACCAACAGAAGAGACAGAAATAAGCAAGCAGCTGTGTGGCCCTATTTCTCCTAAATGAAAGGAAGACAGGGATGAAAGTCACAGCAGCATATGGAGACACACACAGAGGGGGCATCTGGGAAAATCAATGTGCCTCAGGCTTGCTTGCACCTGCTTCCTCAGGGATCTTGCTGTGTCAGTGCAGTATGGATAAAGTCACCCCTTTTCAGAGCAGGTGGATAGTGCATCTCTGCTCAGAATGGACTAAAGGCCAGGCTAGGGATGACAGCAAGAAGAAGGCAAACCTGATGTTGGGAAGAACTTCCAACAGCAAAGCTGCAACCAGCACAGACTGCCAAGAGAAATGTATTAGGGAGAATGGGAGGACAGGAGAACGTGAAATGTCAAGAGTCCAACTCTCTCAAGAGACAGGAAAGGACATAATGACTTCATCAAAGTCATTCTAACCCTATTACTACAGGAAAGAAAAGTTCCCTTGAAGGCACTGGGTTTTAGAATTCCAATAGAAGACAGATCACTTGCAGTACTTTTAAAAATTGTTTTGCTATTTTTCTAGTAGTTTCCATGGCAGACCTTTTACTTTTGAAACCAACTTTTATTATTTTCTACAGTCACCTATCTAATTAAATCCTTTGTGACTGAAGGGCTAGAATTTGAACCAAACACCAGAAGTAGTGGTCAGTATGAATGTTTCCACTCATTTGTTTATTCCTGGATTCATTTGTTTGCTCATTTACTTAAGCAATTAACACTTGCAGTTCAGATTCAGTTTCCATAAGTATTTGGAAAACAAAATGACAAAGGATTCATAATACGGGGGAATCCAGTTTTCTCTTCTCCAAACGCATGACTTGTTGAACGCTCCATATTTATCAGCTACTCTCCTACAATGTTACAGAGGATTTTATTTCATTCTAACACTGACTCGTGAGCTGTGTTTCATCTTAACCCTCTGTAATGACGGCAAACCGTCTAGAAAAGACATGGCAATTAATAAGCAAAGTTAGGACTGGAACCCAGAACTGACTCCAGTCTGTACTGTTAGCACTATGTTAGATTTCTCCCTACAGATTTCTAAAAACACTGTACAAATCATCTTCACAAGTAAATCCTTAAACAGGAATGTTCTCTTGGGGTTTCCGTGGCTAACAGGGGACCTGAATTATGAATGGAATTCTCCCCTCATGTAACTATCTCAACCACAAGACCCACTAAGATCTTCCCTATGGAGAAAGGACTCAGGTTCACAACACCCTGACATTATGGCAGGGTCTAGAACTTAAAAAAATAAAAAAATAAAAAATCTAATAAGGGAATCCCAGTTTCTTACGGAGTTCTCCTGGTTTTCAACGAGATTCCTATAGCCTAGGTGAAGACTGCAACCAAGAGGAAAAAATTGCACAGAAGACCCAGCAGGTGCAGTCTCTCCTGCACTCTCCATGTTGGCCCTACAGGGTTACAGGGTGGACAATATTGTCCCCACGCGGAAATGCAGGACTGGCAGGTCATGAGAAACAGAGCTGGGATTCCAGTCCAGCTAGAAGCTCTGAAACTTGTGTTCTTTTCCGTCACAAGCACATGCTACAACACCTCCAAAGGTAGACACCTGCCCTTACCATCCCCGAGCTCCTCAACTCACCATGGATCTCATCCCCATGTGAGATGTCTTCATGGCCACCTGGGACCCACAAGGCCTCACAGAGACCACAACCTCTTCCCCTCATGCCCATTTCAGCTGTGCTCTCCAGGCCCCCTGTTCTCTTGCCACACTGGCCTCTTTCAGTTCCTCCAAGACCTTGTGCCTCTTCCTTTGTCTATGTGCCCTCTTGTCTAGAACTCATCCCTACCTACCTCTCTACCACTTTACTGACTCCTGTCTATCCTTCAGGAGCCCCTCAAGGAAGCCTCCTGAGAATCTCCGGTCAGACCAGACCCCATGCTCCAGAGCACAGCTTCCCAACCTCAGCCCTCCTATGTATGGAGCCAGGTAATTCTCTGGTGTGGGGTCTATCTTGTGCATTGTGGAAAGTCAGCAAAGTCACTAGACGCTAGAAGAATCCACCTCCCAGTCGTGACACCCAAGGAGGTCACCAGGCATTGCCAAATGGCCCTGGAAGGCAAGGGCACTCCCGGCTGAGAGTCACTGGTCTACGGCCCCTTGGAACCACTTTCTGTCCCTTTGCAGTGTTGGTCCCAGTGCATCAACATGTGTTTGTGTTTCTCACTGCTTGACAATTGATGTACTTGACAGTGAGTGTGATGAAGGCAGGGGCAGTGCTGGCTCTTCTCATTGCTGTACACCTGGTATTCAGGGCACTGCCTGGCTCAAAGCAGGATTCCAAGAAAAATGCACGCTTTCTGAATTTATACCTAAAAAGGGCTGGGTCAGAGTCCACAAACTCAAATCAGTAGCTGATGGAATACTGCTGAAAGGTTTTGTTTTGTTTTTGTATTTGTTTTTTTGACACAAAAAAATCAAGCCACCATAGTTAGAGTCTGGGAAGATAAATCATGGGGCAGGATGAACACTGACCAGAAATCCAGAACATCAGGAGAACTTCCTGCCAAAGGAGGAGATGAGAGGTTATTAACAGTGCCCAGGATGGAACCGAGGATTACAGAATGACATCCCACCACATGTCAGCAGGGCCCTCATTAAAAGAACGTGTTCTCTGGCAAGTGTTGCCACACAACCGTGGCACCGTGGGCATGAAGCTCATCCCACCAACCTGAAGACACACACCACGACCTGGCCTCTTTGCCCAGCTGTGCCGGCCCATGTTTCCCTGACGGAAATTAGAAAACAACGTAACCTCAGCTGACAGGTTTATTAAGACACAGAAGACATTACAGAGGCCCTTTTGACATTATAATCTCCAACACAGTCAGAGGGAGATGCCGACTTGCCATCATTATTGAAAGTAATTGGTCAAAAAAAAAAAAAAAAAAGACAGAAAGAAAAATGAGAAAGAGAGCCTCCCTATAAAGCTGTCAAGTTAATTATTTGGCCTCCAGGTGTGTTCAGCACTCTGATTCACTGCTTTTGGGGGTGCCTGCTGGCACCAAGTCACTGTCCCCGGCCACCTCACTCCCATCCCTCCTCAGGGGCAGCGGCATCTAAAGCCATTAGAGCACATTTAAGGCAGAATGCTACCTGGGCCAGGCTTTCCCTTTGCCCAGTTTTATTTTCATGCTGGCCCAACTCGTGATGCATCCCTATTACTCTGGTGCTTTGGCAAGCAAGAGGCCAATTTTCCAGGACAGATGGCCCAAATAACCACCAACAACCCGGGTGACACTATGAATAGCATCACAGCACCAAAGCAAGTTTGATTCAGGCTGAATTTAAGTTCTTAGGAAGTTGAGACCAGTGACCAGAAGCCCCAATGCTTTTACAAGCCAGGCAGACCCTCTAAGGGAGACAAGTAAGGCAGATGGGAGCAGAAAGGGAGGGAGGAGGGTGCTGGAAAACAGGGTTGGCAGACGGTGGACTCAGGGTCACCAGAAAAGCCCACTCTGCCAGGGAGGCTGGTGACACCCATGACTAGGGCTGTAGCCAAGGTTTGCAGAGTGGACACTCAGGTTGGATTTATGGGATGAATGAATTCTGATCCAAGAGTCCACCCTGTTCTTTCCAGATCCTGGTCATCATGGCCAGAATAATTTTTAGGTGTTCAGTGACTCATCAAGAGTCTTAAATCTCTGGTGCTTTTAGCACAACTGCCATTCAGAAAGTGCTAAATGTATTCAGAAATCTAAAAATGGAAACGAAGGGTGACTTGGAGCCCCTGATGCATGGAGGGGACACCACTTAATGTCACTTTGGGAAACGCAGAGTCCACAGAGCTCATGGTCATAATCAATTTTAATTCCAATTTGTTTAGGGGGGCATTATTTAAAATGACTTGAGAGACCGGAGTATGTTACAAGAGGCTTGGTAGCCTGGCAGGTTTACAAAATGAACACTAAAAAGGATATCAAATAAGATTATTGTGATATACCTCTATTTTCTAAAATAAGGGAAGGAAAAAATCACTGTCCACACTGCTTCTCCCCCAAGAAATGTACTTTTTCCCCAACTTAGCACTCATGGAATATGTAAGTATAATTATACACATACGTGCACACTCGGAAATCGTACAAAGTCTATTGCTGATAGAAAACATAAGCAGTTCGGAAGAGCATAACATGAAGATACTGATCCCAGTACTCAGAGATAACGCTCAGGGAGCAATTTCAGGCAGGGAGGGAGGGAGGGAGGAAAGGAGAGAGGCAGAGGGGTGTGTGTGTGTGTGTGTGTGTGTGTGTGTGCGCACATGCGTGCATGTGACAAATGGGTTCCTACTGCCACGGAACACCTACTCTTTCCCTTGACATCTTGGCCATCTTTCTATGTCCATGAGTGGATGTCTACTTTGTTCTTTTTATCTACTGCTCAATAAAAATCCACCTTAAAAATATAGACAGCCGACTCATCTCAACATTCATCATGGAAAAGTTTCATAATGTGAGCTCTTTCTTATCTCTCCAATATTATTAGGCTAAAACAAATTATCAGAATCAACAAACGTGACTGACATTGGCTTCTGGTACAAGGATTCAGTTCTACTCAATTTGGACTGGTTTAAAAATTTAAGAAAGGCCTGAGTATGAAAGAATGAGGAGAAAAGCATCCCAGAGGAGTGTGAAGAATGGAACGTATATTTTTGAGGAAGGATTTGGGAGACTAGTCACAAATCCTAAGGGTTCAGGCTTACAGGCCAATTATTCCTAGGTAGGAGTTGAATAGATAAATTAATTAAAATTTCAAAGTGGATTCCTCTTTGGTTATTTCCAGCCTTCAGAAATAGTTGTCCTCAGCGTAAACATACATCAGACATGTGTTCAGTGCATACAACGTGGGAGGCAGTGTGCTTACCACTGCTGAAGGCCTATCTCATTTAATCCTCATACTCCCCCTGAGAATAAGGGACTATAATTATCCAAACAATCAGCCTCCAGAACCTGGACTCCATGACCATCACTTATATCTTTGAAAATGCCAGAGATTTAGGGATTCCTGGGTGGCTCAGTCAGCTAAGCATCAGCTGAGGTCATGATTCTGGGGTCCTGGGATGGAGCCCCACATTGGACTCTCTGCTCAGCAGGTAGCCTGCTTCTCCCTCCCTCTCTCCCTGATGCTTACCCTGCTTGTGCTCTCTCTCTCTCCCTGTCAAATAAATAAATAAAATCTAAAAAAAAAAAAAAAAAAGCCAGAGATTTAAGAACAGAAAAAATTGTGCTACCTCTTTCATGCCCTGAGTTTTTCCTCCAAAGGGCAGGACACGGGGTGGGTCATAAATGTTTGCTTTTTCTTTGCCTAATTAGCTTTCTGTTGTACTTGGGAGGGCTTAAGGCAGGACCCTGCCAACTTAAATTAACAAAGATTTAGGAGGGAGAGGCAGAGAAGAAAAGTAGGAAGGAAGGACCTTCAGATACAATGCATACTCATCTCCCAAGAGAGGAAAGGTTAGCTTCCTTGGGTGGCCAAAAGTCCAGTTCCTTTAACACTCCCCTGAGGTCAGTAGCCACTCCCCAGATATGCCAAAAACACAGCATACTTCAGTACTCTGAGCTAGTTCTACATGGGAACCTCCCTCCCTCCCGAATGTCTCACGTGAGGGAGCCCTCACTTCCACCAGAGTTCTGCTCAAATTACACCTCCAGCCAAACATTCTCTTATCCTCTAACATGCTCTGTGTTACCTTCAGCACTTAGGAATACAAAGTAGCATAGGGAGGGAAGTGTTTTGTGACTGTCACCCTCACTATAAACTCCATAGGTATCCCCAGTCCCTGAAACAGTAGCAGTATGGGCGTAATAAGTATTTGTTGAATGAGAGAATAAACTGTGTACTACATGAAAAACATCCCTTTAGAGTGCTTGTAGGCAACCTTGTGTGCATACAAACATATACGTACGCATATATCTAGAGAGAACCACACATTTGTACATATTTGTATTTTGTAGTTTCGACTCTGAGGTCATTGCCAATTGAGGAGACTCAGTGATAGCCCATCAGTGATCCAACCAGTATAAGCTCATTGAATTACAAGCACAGGCCCCATAGGGTACTTAGAGATGTCGCAGTAATTGTGATGGAGTACAGTGTGTCAAGGAGTAATGAGTAACAATGTTGTGTTAGTTGTGGATGAACCGTGCAATCTTTATGAACTTCATGGGAAATCTATTTTTCTCCTTTTTGCTTATTACAACACAAAGGAAACAAATGTACAACTGCTCTGAGTCCTACTCTCGCTATCAATATTTAGAGAAATTTAAAGGTATCAGGTCTTCCTGAGCTGGTCAAATCCCTACAGTTAGGTAGGCATTTATACCTCATTTTGGTGATCATGGTCACAGAGGCTCCAAAGATTTCCTGGTCAATACTCACTGTTTTTCAGATGGGGACCTAGTGATAAACACTTGGAAGAATCCCGTATTGTGGGGTGGGGTGGAGGGAAGGGGGCGGGGCCCCTGGGTGGCTCAGCCAGTTAATATTCTTGATTTCAGGTCAGGTCATGATCTCAGGGTCCTGGGAGGGAGCCTCAACATCAAGGCTCCCTGCTCAGTGGGGAGTCTGCTTGTTCCTCTCCCTCTACCCCTCCTCCCACTCATGTTCTCTCTAAAATAAATAAATAAAATCTTATAAAAAAATAACAAAGGATCCCCTGTTGGAAGATAGAAGACTGATAGGTTTCATCCCTCCAGAGAGTTATCTTCCACCCCTTCTCCACGGCTATTAGGCTGATGTAATTAATCTAACACATGGAGCATATTCTATCCTTCATTCTCAAGTATGTTGTCTATTAACAGTTTTCCTGAGTGTTCTGATTATGCAGGTTGCTCGTTAATGGATCCCTGCCAACACCAACCATCAAGCTAATGACCTGTGCTTGCCAGCTCTAAGATAAAGGACCACTCTTGGGCATTTCACCCCAGGACTCAAAGAAGAATCCCCTCTTCCAGTGATCTTGGAGTAGCAGTTACGTACCGC
The DNA here is from genome assembly GCA_004023965.1 of Spilogale gracilis. NCBI lineage: Eukaryota > Metazoa > Chordata > Mammalia > Carnivora > Mephitidae > Spilogale > Spilogale gracilis. The sequence goes on along the minus strand of PITA01011148.1, from coordinate 20,581 downwards.
CTTCCCGCCAAAGGATTTCCCAGCTCGGTGTGATGGCATCAAGAGAGGAGGAGGGAAAATCTAATTCATACTGGTTTCGATTATTGACTTCACTCTTAAGGAACATAAAATAAAAGGAAGAGCCTTGCTTTTAAAGGTGTGATCGAGCATGTTTATCCTGCATTTCATCAGGGTCAGCTTTTCTGTGTCGGGTGACAGTCCATATCCTGTGACTTGTCAATGGCCCCGTGCAGTGCAGTGAAAGGGTTGACGGTTATTTCTGTAATGATTGATACTCTTTCTGCCACAACAGTCAAGCCCCTGTGGATTCTTCCTTTTCTCCACTGCTCTGGTAAATCCTGTTGAAAGCCATTGGGTGAGAGAGAGGCAGACCCCGCAGACAACAATCCTTAAACATTGACTTGATGCATCGGAATATAATTCCGGTGATGCTATTCACCACCCAGCTTCAAGCCGCTTCAGGAGCCCCTGAAACACAGGAGAAAGAATCTCTAAATACAGGGTAAAAGACCATGGATGACCAACGTGGTTACTGGCCTCTCTTCGGTCAAATAAGAAAAATGCTTCAGGTCAGCACATTTGCTCAGCTAATGGAAAGATTGCCCAAAATGATGAGGACAGAGGGTCATGGAAAAATGCAAGGATAAGTCAGCCCACAACGGACCCCATCTTTCCTACCTGACAAACCCCCATCCAGTGACAAACAAGAATTCTAATGGAACAAAGTGAGTATTTGAAGAATCTCAATAGAAACTTCCCAGGGTCGTGAAATACCCTTGAAAGCCAAATGAGCACAAATGAGGTGAACACAAATATGCGTCACCTACAGGGCAGGAGAATAGGCAGCAGCTATAAAAATGGTCACTGTTTTGTTAGTCTCCCATACACTGTGCTTTGTTTCAGTGGGTGGGGAGACAAAGTATAAGGAAAATCTTAAGAAATCTTTTTTTTGTGTGTGTGGTAAACTCTCTTTTAATTTAACAAATGATAAGCCAAAGCAAGTTCATCTTTGTAACTCCACAGAGAAACAGAAAAACATTAAAGTCCTTCAAAAACGTCACTGTCCATGTTTTTACATCACAGATTACGATGCTCCTCAGTACATTCCAGGAAAATGAGGTCTCAAGTGCACAAAGGGCCAACGACCGCAGGGGTGCTTACACATCTTCAGGAAATGAAAGCCCCCCAGGGAAGAGAAACCTGACTGCTTGGTGACATTCAGCAGAAAGCTCTAGGCCATTAGAAGAACTAGATCCACAGGGCCACAAAAACTTCAACTGAAGAATTCAACAAAGGAAAAAAAAATTCTCCAGGAGGGACCATATAGAATAAGAATGTGAACAGAGAAAAATCTACAGAGCTAATGTGTAATTCGCTTCAACTGGCCAGAAAATAAACAAACAAAAACACTGCAGTTGTATATATGCCAGAAATTATAATGCTACATGGAATGAACATCCAGTGTTTCTGATTCCCCACCATTCATCACGCCTATCTAATTTTCCTTTGGAAGAATCATTTTTACCTACTTTCAGTCCAGGTATTTTGAGAGAGGCCCTGGGAGAGTTTTTCCTGACAGTGGCTTAATAAGATAGTTGGAGGCAGGCTGGGTGACAGGGAGGCAGGTAGGCAAGTGAGCATCGTTGTCATTATACAAGAAAAACCTTCCAGAGAATAAAGGTATCATAAAAGAAAGGAGAATTAAGAGATGGACAAGATTCCTGATGATATATGAGTCTCTACATGCAATCATGAATGAAGCTAAGTATCATTATCATTATTTGAGCCAATAACTTCTCTTATTTGCTTAAGTTACCCTGATACATTTGTATCACTTGCAATGGCTAATCCATTCCATGTGTGATGTAAACATGGCATGATCTTTACAAGTACAAATTGCCTTAGTGAAAGGACTGTATCTTGCTCACCTGCATAACATCTGCACTTAGAACAACAAAAAATGTGAGAAGACTGGATAATTGTTCAATGAATAGATTTTTTTTAATGGATCTTTGTTGACTCAAAAATTATCTCTAAAATTCAGAGCCTTTAAAAATGAAAGATAATCAAAACAGGTCTATCCTTCTCATCAAAATCCTAGCAAGATCAAACTGGGGAAAAATTCATTTCTCCCATATTTATCTGACCCCAAACAAATTATTACCTCCACATGGTATTCAGTTTTGGGCAGATGTTTATGGAGAGATAACCTACATACTGCATTTTTAATGAATAAGCCTATTATCTATTTTTCTCTCACAAACAGTAACACCAGTGCCAAAATATTAAGCTGTTCTCCAAAGAAGGTGGCATGTGATCCCAAATCCTTGGTTTCTACAGGTGGTTAGACAAGCAAACACAAGGACTCAACTTTGTCGGGAGAACTAAAAACCTCCTTAGAAAGAAAACACCTAACTCCCTACCCTCAGCTAATACCAGGGTCCAGGAAAATTAAACACTTTCCATAAACCGTCCTTTTCCTATTTCCATTAGAAAATTAAAACATTTGTGGGCCCGCCCGGATGGCTCAGATGGTTAAATGCCTTTGGCTCAGGTCATGATCCCGGAGACCCGGGATCGAGTCCCACATTGGGCTCCCTGCTCTCACTCCCCCTGCTTATATTCCCTCTCTGGCTGTGTTTCTGTCAAATAAATAAAATCGTTAAAAAAATAAAATTAAATTAAAACATTTGTATCTTTTAATGTAATTTCTCTACCACACTTTTTTTTCCCCTAATTTTTAATATGGTATCTGTAAGGGATGCAATTTTTTTAAAAAAAGTACCTGCTTTCTTTCAACTAGTACAAAACAAATGTTTGTCCATTTTTTTTTCCTGGAAATAACCTTACTGTTGGTTTCCATGCTACATTTTGCAGAAATTGAGATTTCTATAAAAATCTCAGACAACTATGAATGAGAGAAAGTTTTGAGCATTGGAACTCTCTGGACTGTGTTTTTTTGTTTTGTTTTTTGTTTTATAAGATTTTATTTATTTGACAGAGAAACACAGCCAGAGAGGGAACACAAGCAGGGGGAGTGAGAGAGGGAGAAGCAGGCTTCCTGCCGAGCAGGGAGCCCGATGTGGGGCTCAATCCCTGGTCTCTAGGATCATGACCTGAGCCAAAGGCAGTTGCTTAACCAACTGAGCCACCCAGGCGCCCCTGGACTGTGTCTTATTTGGCCATATGATATAGCACTCCAGTTACACTTGTCACATCTCTGTCACCCTGATCATAAAGCAAACTTCTCACAGCAGAGAGAGACTCCAAAATAGACAACTCACTGTAGATGCCAACTGGATGTTGAACAGCTGAATGGTTTCCACCTATTTTCCAGAGCAAATACAAAATTCCAGAGTAAAACTGCCACTGTTTTCTTTTGTTGGGATCTACTGTTTGATGACTTTTTGAGTTACAGCCTCTCATGTTCAGAGTCATATTTTTTATTTCAGAATGATCCGTCCTTCTTTTCTTCATGCGATATACATATTTTTTAATATATTTAAATATATTTTTTAATGCCTTTGATTTGGTAGATAGTGAGCTAGTGCTGGGAATGTAATGATGTACAAAAAGTCCACACAGCCCTAGCTTTTTTGGAAAGTCCAGACTAGTAGGGGAGATGCATGTGATTTAAAAAATCATTTAAGTAAACACATAACAGGAGAATCAAAGGGAGTTTGGAGGGAAGGTTGAGAGAAGTATCCTGAGGGAATGAAGATGTAAACTGAGAGGTGGTAGTCAATAGACCCAGAAGGTACGTGTGTCATATGGGATGAGGAAGATGGGTAGGGCATACAAATATGGGAAAACTAAAGACTACAAGAATATAGACTCTGTTGTGGGAAAAAAAAGTGGCCAGTGGCTGGGCACCAAGACAAGGCTGGTGTGTAGAGGAGAGGAAGGCTGAGGAGAGGCCACCCAGCAAGGCTATTCCAGAATGCTTCAGGATGGAATATGGTATCCTATAAGTAATAGGAATGATCTAACTTAATTAATAAAACAAAACTGGTTACATTCAATACATTTCCTAGATATCTTACTAACATCTCAGTAGAACTGATAGAGAAAATCCCACTGCACATTCCCCTTGCTTCTCTTAAATATTACTGTATCACATCGGCATCTAATGAAACATATTTCCCCTACCTCCATTTCTCATGTGCATACCATGTCTAAGATTCCTTCCACATTTTTTTCTTTGCTCTTCTGGTGATCACAGTAACAATCATGTAAAATAGCAATTATTATAAATCATAATCACAGCAGTCAAAATTTGCTGAAGACTCATTATGGGCCAGGCATTAGACATACCACTTTTTGTGCAGGTCCACAATGAAATCAGCTTTAACCTTAAAAATTCTTCATTATATGCACATTATAAACTGAGACTCAGAGAGAAAAGACCATTTGACCAAAATTATACAGGTAATGATTAGCCAAGTTGGTACATCATCACAACTTTATCTGATTTCAAGGCCTGTATTTATTGAGGTAAAATTCTTTTTACACAAAATTAACCATTTTAAAAGGAACAAAAAAAAATCTTAAAAAAAAAAAGCTCAGTAACCAATATATTTTAAAACAAAATCATATGGTAACAACAAAGGGCAAAAACGGACTGACCGTCTCTAAGGCTAGGCTCTTGAGACAGGTAAATTTTATTTTTTTAAGATTTTATATTTGACAGAGAGAAACACACTAGAGAGGGAACACAAGCAGGGGGAGTGAGAGAGGGAGAAGCAGGCTTCCTGCCAAACAGGGAGCCTGATGCGGGGCTCGATCCCGGGACTCTGGAATCATGACCTGAGCTGAAGGCAGATGCTTAATGACTGAGCCCCCCAGGTGCCCTGAGATGGTAAATTTTAAAGGGGACACCCATCACGGGGAATCTCTCTGCTCTGCCCACCTATAGCTTATAATGAGGTTTTTCTCTGCCTTGCTCCTTTGCTCACTCCTTCGTATTTCCATGTAGATTTCAATTCCTCCAGGATGCCTTCCCAAATCGTCTGCATCTATATTAAGTCACCCTCCTATGCCTCACCACAACATCGTTCCAGAATCAGCCACATAATTTGCACAGCCCAATATAAAACGATAGTGTGGGGCGGGTATCTTGTTCAAAATTAAGAATCTCAACACAGCGACAGCAGGGCAGTTAGCCAAGTTTGGGGGGGCGGCCTTTTGAGCCTGGAGCCCTGAGCAGTTGCACAGGTCACAAGCCCGTGGAGGAGACCCCGCCATTTCCCCCTCCATCGTACTGGCTTCCCTTTGCTGCCGCTCTCTTCTCCTTGCCTTTCAGTCACCCCCAGTGGAACGCACAGTGTCTGGCATGTAGTAAACTTTAAGAAATATGAGTTGACTGAATGAATGAAAGGATGGGGGTGGAAAATGATTAAACTACCATAAAATCCTGAGCTATTGTTCTAATATCCATTGTTAGCTGCTCTGCAAATGCTCCTTCAAATTTTATCTTCTGTAACAGTGACACTATGTCAGCCTATCCACAGAGCCAGCATCGTTAATGCTGCACGTTAATAAAACCCCTGTCTTTCCCCACAGAGCTAGATATTTATTAACATGAAGCTTTAGAATCTAGATAATCAGGGCACAGTACACTGAATGTCTACACACTAAAACCGTGCAAAGCTTAAGCAAGACACATTGTTACTGAAACATAAAACCAATGCCATCTGAGTGTCTGAAGAGGAGAATGTGGAACTTTGAGCAGGGCGAGGGCCCCGGCTATTAGCCTGGACAGGATCACCTGCTTGTGAGTCTGTGCTATGGGACATCTCAGGGTCTAAAGTAATGGCATAGTTACATGGTTGCTCTTTTCTGGTCATAATACCTTAGAAGCAAGAAGATGAAGGGAGAGGAGAAAAGGTAAAAACCAAACAAACAAAAAACTAAACTATTTTTACTCAGTATGATGGCTCTTTGGAAGGTCTAAATGGCAATATTAGCAAAATTATAAAGTACACCTCAGGAGATTAAGGGCAGAGAGCAGGCAAAAACTTTGTAGTTTATTTTATATCTTCCAAAAAGGACAGTAAAGATGAGAAATGCAGAGTTTTTCTGAGGGGAAAAACAAACAAACAAAGAACCAAAACCAAAACCTGTACTTCCTTTAAAAACTAGGGCATTGTTAAATGCTGAAAGGAGTTCTTCAAGCTGGAATCAAAGGACATTAATAGCATGAAAATATATTACACACTGATAAAGTATGTACACAGTAAAAATCAGAACACTGTAATCCTATAATATGGTGATGTGTTAACAACTTTAATGAGCTGGTTAGATGACAAAAAGATTAATACTAACTACAGTTACATTAATGTGTTAATGAATACACAATATAAAAAGAAGTAAATCGTGACTTCAAAACACAAAAAGGAAAGAGTAAAAGAATAGAGTTTTTGTACACAAAGTTAAGCTGTTATCAGCAGGACATAGACTGCTTGATCTGTAAGATATTTTACATAAGCCCTGTGGTAACCACAAAGCAAAAACCTACAGGAGATACACACACAAAAAAAAAAACAAAGAGAAGGGAATCAAGACATAGCACCATAGAAAATCATTAACTCACAAAGGAAGACAGAAAAAGAGGAAGGAAGGAATTATAAAATAACCAGAAAACAGTAAGATGGAATTTTTAGGAAATTTAAGAAGGTTAAAATCAGGGGCGCCTGGGTTAAGCGGCTGCCTTCGGCTAAGGTCATGATCCTGGAGACCCAGGATCGAGTCCCACATCGGGTTCCCTGCTCGGCGGGAAGCCTGCTTCTCCCTCTCTCGCTCCCCCTGCTTGTGTTCCCTCTCTGGCTGTATTTCTCTCTGTCAAATAAATAAAATCTTTAAAAAAAAAAAAAGAAGGTTAAAATCATGCCAAGTACTTTTTTTTTCCCCCACACAATGGAATGAAATCAGAAATCAACAAGAGGAAAGCTAGAAAATCTATACCCTTATGGAAACTAAACAACACCGTCTGTCCTAAACAAACAACAGGTCAAAGAGGAAACTGAAAAAAAAATCTGAAGACAAATGAAAATGGAAAAACAACACAAGCACACGTATGGGATGCTGCAGCACAATTCTTAGAGGGAGGTTTATAGTGATAAATATATATATTAAACAAACAGAAAGATCACAAATAAATAACCTAACTTCACATCTGAAGGAACGAGCAAAAGGAGAACAAAGCAGCCCAAAGTTGGCAGAAGGAAGGAAATAACAAAGATCAGAGTAGAAATAAAAGAAATAGAGATCAGAAATGCAACAGAAGAGATCAAAACAAGAGCTAATTTTTTTTTGAAAATATAAAACTGTCAAACCTTTAAGTAAACTAACAAAAAGAAGACTCAAAATCAGAAAGACAAGACATTACAATAGATATTACAGAAATACATAGGATTATAACAGTCCACTTTAAAAAAATTATATGCCAACAAAGTGGATAACCTAGAAGAAATGAACAAACATTTCTGGAGAAATGTACAACCTACCAAAACTGAATCACTACAGTTACTGAATCACTGTAATAACTGAATCATTACAGTAAATAGAAAATGTGAACACACTAATAATCAGAGATTTCATCAGTAATCAAAAATTTCCTGGGGCGCCTGGGTGGCTCAGTGGTTAAGCATCTGCCTTCAGCTCAGGTCATGATCCTGGAGTCCTGGGATCGAGCCCCACATCGGTCGGCCTGCTCGGTGAGAAGCCTGATTCTCCCTCTCTCACTCCCCCTGCTGGTGCTCCCTCTCTGGCTGTGTTTCTCTCTATGACAAATAAATAAAATCTTAAAAAAACAAAAACAAAAGCAAAACTTCCTGCAGCGCAGGACCAGATACATTCAGTGGTGAATTCTATAAAACATTTAAAGAAGAATTACCACCAATCCTTCCCAAACTCTTCCAAAATATTGAAGAACATGGAATATCTCCAAAACCATTTTACAAAGCCAGCATAACCCTTACCAAAACAAGGATACCACAAGAAAACTATAGACCAGTATCTGTGATGAATATTGATGCAAAAATTCATAACAGAGTAATAGCAAATCAAACCCAACAACACATTAAAAGGTTCATATAGCAAAACTATGTGGGATTTATTGCTGGGAATCAAGGACGTCTCGAAACAGACAAATCAATAAATGTGATACATCACATTAAAAAGAATGAAAGACAAAAATCATGTGGTCATTTCAACAGATGCCGGAAAAGTATTTGACAAACTACAACATCATTCCATGTTAAAAATTACCAACAAATTGGGTACAGAAGGAAGATACCTCGATATAATAAAGACCATAGACAGTAAGCCCACAGCTAACATGATACTCAATAGTGAAAGTTTTTTCCCTAAGATCAGGAACAAGACAATGGTGCCTACTGTCACCACTCTTAGTCAATGTAGTACTAAAAGTCCCAACTAGAACAGGTAGGCAGGACAAAGTAAAAAGCATCCAAATTAAAAAGGAAGAAGTTCAACTGTTGCTTCTTACAGGTGATATGTTTCTATACTTAAAAATTCAAAAGACTCAACCAAAATACCATCCAAACTAATCAACAAATTCAGTAAGTTGTAGGACACGAAATCAACCTACAAAAATCGATGTGCTTCTATACACTAACAACCAAATATCTGAAAGAGAAAATTAAAAAAAAAAAGAAGAAGAAGAAGAAGAAAGAAAGAAAGAAACCTCCCATTTTCAATAGCACCATAACCAAAAAAAAATGCTTAGGAATAAATTTAAATGAGAAGGTAAAAAAAATCTCTGAAAACTCTAAGACTTTTATGAAAGAAACTGAAGAAAACACAAACAAAAAGATATTCCATGTCAAGAGATCAGAAGAATCTTATTAAAATGTCCATACTAAGCAAAGCCAAATACAGAGTCAAGGCAATGGTTATCAGAATTTCAATGGTATTTTTCACTGAAAAAAAAAATCTTAATATTTGCATGGAAGAACAACAATATCAAAAAATAAGATGCCAAATACTCAAAACAGTCCCAAGAAAGAAGAATAAACCTGGGGGCATCACACATTCCAATTCTAAATCTGGTATAAAGCTGTTGTAATTAAAGCAGGGTAGCAATGGCATAGACACATGGACCAGTAGAACAGAAGACACAGAAATAAACTCCCATAGATATGATCAACTAATATTCAGTAAGGGCTCCAAGAATACTCAATGGGGAAAAAAGTCTCTTCAACAAATGGTTTGGGAACACTGGATAAGCACATGCAGAAAAATGAAATTGAACCCCTATCTTACATCAGCAAAAATTAACTCAAAATAGATTAAGGACTTAAATCTAAGACTTGATACCATAAAATTTTAGAAGAAAGCATGAGGAAGAATACCTTTGAAATTAGTCTTGGCAATAATATTTTGGATAGAACACTAAAAGCACAAGCAATACAACCAAAAATCAACAAGCAAACTAAAAAAACTCTGAACAGCAAAAGAAATAATCAACAAAGTAAAAAGGCAACCAACCAATGAAATGTGAGAAAATATTAGTAAATCATATATTGGATTAAGGACTAATATCTGAACTATAAAATGATTTCAATCAATAGCAGAAAAGAAGAAGGAGGAAGGAGGAAGGGGAGGGAGGAAGAGGAGCAGGAGAAGAAGAAATCTGATTTTTTAAAAAAATGGGCAGAAGACTAGAATAGACATTTTTCCAAAGAACACATATAGGTGCATGAAAAGATGCTAAACATCACTAATCATTAGGGAAATGTAAATCAAGACCACAATGAGATAGCACCTCACAACTGTTAGAACAACTACTATCAGAAAGATAAGAGATGGGGGGGCACCGGAGTGGCTCAGTGTGTTAAGCCTCCCACTTTTGATTTCGACTTAGGTCATAATCTCAGGGTCGTGGAATCAAGCCCCACTTCAGCTGGGCATAGAGCCTGCTTCGGATTCTCTGTCTCCTGCTCCCTCTCACCCTCTGCACACTCACTCTCTCAAAAGAAAGGAGAAAAAAATGGTAAGAGGTGTTAAGTGTTGGCAGGGATGTGGAGAGAAGGTAACTTAGATACTGTTGGTAGGAATGTAAGCTAGTAGAGTCACCATGGAAAACAGTATGGAGGCTCACTCGAAAAATTAAAAATAGAACCACCATATGATCCACCAATCACATTTCTGGGTATATAACCAAAGAAAATGATATGAGGATCTCAGAGCGATATCTACATTCTCATAGTCAATGCACTACTCCCAATAGCCAAGGTATGTAAACTACCAAAGTGTCTATCTTTGGATAAGTGGTTAAGGAAGATGTGTGTGTGTGTGTGTGTGTGTGTGTGTATGCACATACACACATGATATTACTCATCTGTGAGGAAGAAGAAAATCCTGCCCCTTGTGACAACATGGATGGACCTTGAGGACACTATACTATATGAAGTCAGACAAAGGAAGATAATTACTGTAAGGTATCACTTACATGTGGAATCTAAAGCAGACGATCTCACAGAAACAGAAATTAGAATGGTGGTCACCAGGAGCTTGGGGGTGAGGGATATAGGGGGATGGTGGCAAAGGGGACAAACTTCCGTTAATAGTACTGTATTGTATACATGAAAGTTGCTGAGAAAAATCCTGAATGTTTTCACCACACACATACACAGACAAAGGTGCGGGAGGTGATGGAGATATTCACTACATTACAGAGGTAATGATTTTATAATATATATATGCATCAAGTATACCTTAAGCTTACACAATGTTATTCGTCAGTTATATATTGCTAAAACTGTAGAGACATAATTAGAGTCGTACCAACAAATCTTTCACCAATTAAGAAGCCGAGGTATTACAGGGCTCAGAACTATTAACAATGGCACACTTAAAACTAGCAGAAGCCTGTGGATTTAATAAATGTTAACTATTTGGTTCAATCCAGATAAACCAGGACTCGGTTTTTAGCAGAGCATTCCAATAGAACTTTCTGTGACAACAGACACATTCTTTATTTGCTCTGTCCAAAATGGTAGCCCATTAGTCACATATGTCTCTTGAGGATTTGAAATGGGGCTAACATGACTAAAAAAAATGAATATTCGAATACTATTTAATGGCAATTAACTTAGATTTATATTTAAATAGCCACAGAGTCTAGTAGTGACTATATCGAACAGAGAAGCTCTGGAGAAACAGAGACAGAGACAAAACCCAAGACAAGCCATCCACCAACAAACCCTTGGCTAGTCAAAACAGACAAGGAGTAAAGGGTAATGCAAGTCACATAAACCAGAGCTCATGGTGAGGCTGGAGTGTCCCAAGGACTTGCAAAGACTGGGAGAATCAGGGTCCTCCACAAGGCAGCCCTCTTACAAAGATGAGTTGGGTAATCACTCACAGGAAGGAGGAGAGACTGGATCTGCACAGGAAGCTTGTTTACACAACAGAGCTCTATCAATCAGGCCCCAGTGAAGTCCTGCTGTGGCTTTCAACATCAAGCCATAAAATCTGTTCCCTGGAAATGGGAACCCCTCTTGGCTACTGAGTGCCTTCTCTCCTTTAACTGGGGGAAAGGGGTCATGGAAAGAAACTGAGAAGGGCAAAGCAAAGATGAAAGCAGGGGATCAAAACAGGATCACAAAAAGGAAATAAAAATAAGAGGCAGAATAGGAGGAGGAAATGAAATGCTACTAAGGAGATACAATGCTCCCAGGGAGAAAATAATGAAAAATCAGAGGGGAGAGAGCATGCTCAGGCAGCTGGCAAGGGCCTTTGGGAACTCGTACAAAATCACAAATTACACACATGCCCCCTGGAAACGAGAAATGTTACACATAAAACTAAATACCTGTTATTAAAATAGAAGGAGAGGCGGGGGGAAAGGAGTCAGGAAAACCACATAATAAGCCAAGGCCAAAGTAAAACAAAGCTCGGGAAACGACCTAGAATTTAATAGTAGTGAGTCACTAAATTCAGAAAAAAGGAAAATGCCAGACAAATGTATGAGCACAATCAGCAGAGGCAAAACTGAATGTGTTAATATAGATACTGGTAACTCAGAGTGATTTCTTAGAATCGATTTGTCTCTAATGCTATAGTTAAAATAGTTAAAAAAAAAAAAAAGTGAAGTACAAGCTATGCTTCTAAATGCATTCTCTTCACAGAGCAGTAGGTCAACACAGACCAGGTGTGCAGGGGGTCCCAAAATAGACAGACCCCGTCTTGGAAAACACCATGGTGTGAGAAGTTCACTGAGAGCTGACCAGCCTTAGAGCCATTGTTTTGCATTTTGCAATCAGGGATTTTTAAATCACTTTCTAAGATATTCCTATCTGGGCATTCAATGATGTCAGCTGAGAAAGAATGGTGCCAAACTGAGAGCCATGCCAACCTCATCTCTCTCTCAGGGTCAGATAAAGAGTCCTCTCCCTGTCAAGATTTCCCCACCTTCCCTTCCCCCCTCCCCCACCAATTAAAAAGGGTTCCCACAAAAACACTGTCTTTTTCTTTACTTGACCACAATCACATTTGGGTATGAGTGGGTCAGAGCAGTGAATATGAGAGAATACAAGAAATTAAAACCCCAAGCAATTTTAGGGGTTGGGGCACTACGTAAGATTAACACAACTACGGCAAGTTCCTAGTGTGATCCAATCAGTTCTGCCCATGGAAAGGGATACCCACAATTGCTTTCATTCCAACGTGTAGCCTTGTGGTACCAGACTTCTGTTTGACATGCAATGCCCTCGATGCCCTATTTTATGGAACAATGTAAGGTGAGATTTCCACTGAGGAAGGACATACGACTCATTAGTGCCTGAGACACAGATGCAATTCCTCATTTCCACCTGATTCTTCAGTGCACACGACTTATAGGGAAGCCCATCTTTTTTTCATTTAAGAACTGTTAACTTCCCAAATGGGTTATCAAGGGAAAACCATCGCTAGCAAAAGGAAGCACAGATAGATCAAAGAAGATTTACTTTATTGACTCTGTTTTAAATAACAATTTATTTGTTCTTTAAGCCTTTCCACCCACTTTACCCCTCAAAAAAAAAAAAAATCTATTCCTCAGAAATCTGGTCCCAAAAGATTTACCTTGGAGAAAGCCTTTCTTTTCTTCTTTTTTTAAAAGATTTTATTTATTTATTTATTTGAGAGAGAAAGAGAAAGAATGAGTGAGAGATAGCATGAGAGGGAAGAAGGTCAGAGGGAGGAGCAGACTTCCCATTGAGCTGAGCAGGGAGCCCGATGAGGGACTCGATCCTGGGACTCCAGGATCAAGACCAGAGCTGAAGGCAGACACTTAAACAATTAAGCCACCCAGGAGCCCCTGGAGAAAGCCTTTCACAGACCAAACAAAGCAGGAGCACTTCAAATTCTAAATTCTCTTCTTGGATATTTACTATGGCAGAAACATATTAAATGGTTTTGAGAAGTTCTGCTGTGAAGCAATATGATTTTGCCCCCAGCCTTCTCCCAAATGGTTGGGGCTTGGCTTGCTTTTCCTTTGTTCTCTTTATAAAACCCCACTTGTCATCTGTCTAGAGTCCCACAAAATACACTTCAGGAAACACGAGACCACCTGTTAGCTAATTATATTCTAAAACTCTTAACACATAGGAGGTATAACACATAGGCAAAAAGGAAGGAAACACAAGTTCTCCGAATTAGCTCTTCTTGAGCAGAAAAGTAAAGAAAAAAGAACTAGCATTTATTGTCATCTGCTATGTGATGACATTCCATTAGAAGGTTTTCAAACTCAGTAAATCATCACATTTCTGTGGTAGGTGCCAATATTCTCTTTCACGCAAAAGAGGCCACTCAAGGGCAGGAATGTCATATGACCTGCCCAGGGTCAAAAGGTCAAGAAATGGCCAGGCAGGGACAGGAAGGACTAGGGCACTGCCCGCTCTACAACACAACTGTCCTCTTTCCACACTATGCAGATTTCTGTAGAACTGAACCCTGCAACCCTGCTCAAATGTTTGTCCTGTGTGACATCACAATACTGTTAATGTTTTCCCTCTCTTTCCAACTGTCTCCTTAGTATAATGAAATTAAACCATTAAAATGGAAATTCAACTCATTCTGTGACCTTGTCTTTGTCAGAATATGCCAAAGTAAATCAATGTGAGAGTTTTGGAGGGGTGTCTTTTTTTTGTTGTTTTTTAAAGAACAGGGCCTTTCTGCCAAGATAGAAGGCTCTATAGAAATTAAAATAGATAGCTGTGGAACCGTAGATACCAGATTGTAATATAGGTTTCTTTGAGTTACAAGAAACAGGCAACAGGTTTTTTTGTTTTGTTTTGAATTTTAAGAAACTTAACAGCAGGAAAATAGGTGAGCCTATGGGCCAAGTTTGCAACTAGGGTCTAGAACACTAAAGAAACCCCAAGCCACCTTTCATGGCTTCCTGACACCTTAGTCATTTTACCCTGGTTTCCTTGGTTTTCCTTACTACATAAAAGGAAACAGCTACTAATAACTCTCTAGTAAACCTCTTTCCTGATCTATAAGATCAGGTAGATTTAACAAATCTGAGCCACAATTCTAAATTTTCTGAGAAATAGGCCTTGATCTTTGGTGCAGCCTTGTGTGAGCACTCTACCACATACATGCGGCCAATGGAAGTCTCTTCAGTTAGCCACATGGATTGGGGGAAAAAGCCGTCTCCAGAGACCATGGCGGGTGATGCCACTGAGGCAGCCAACGGAATCTATCAGCACTTGCCAAAGCACTCAAGTCCTTCAATAAAAAAAATTCACAATATTCAAGTGGTTTTTTACTAGGAAGTTTAAAGGGGGGCGGGGGACAGTGAATCAAGTTTTAAACAAAAAGAAAAATCTATCACGCCGTTGCAATAAAAATAACCCAACTTGTGCTTATGCAGAGTTATAAAAAGGAGAGGAAAAAACTTTTCACACCTGCAACAGAATCATTAAAACATGACAGGACAGTTTGGGTTTGCCAGAATTAAGGACCACCTGCTGTTCCACATTTCACCCTTATCCCAATCCCGGTCCTTGAAAGAAATGAAACAAAAGCTGAAGGAATTTTCACAGAGACAAAATCAAGCAGAAACCGAATCTGTCAAAGACTATTTTTCCACTGGGCAAGAAATATTCTGAAGGACTGTGTCTAACAGCTTCTTTATGACTTTTAACTTATTTTGGTCTGTGTGTGTTATGCACTCAGGATGATGTACATTTTACTTTTTAATTCTAATTTTAATTAGAAGAACAGGGCATATGTTTTAAAAAAGAAAAAAAAAAAAAGAAGAGAGGTCATTTCTGACTTAGGGCTGATGCTCCTTGAGAAAAGTTAATAAGAATTTATTTTCTGAGAACCAAAATAAAAGGCCAAATATAAATTCTAGAGTTCAAATCCGCAGCCAGGTGGACCAAGCATAATTTTCAGAATTTCTCTTTAAATTACTAGATTGTAAAACTAAATACAGAGAATCAAGTATCCTGATATTGCTTCATATGGCATTTATAAAATTTAAAATAGTATACATACTTTAACCAAATGAAACATCATTTATTTGGTTATCTTGAAATTTAACTTCCTATCTTATTTCTCTTTTTATTTCTTTTTTAAATTTTTTAAATTTAAATTTAATTTCAGTAACACAGAGTGGATTATAAGTTTCAGGGTAGAAGTCAGTGATTCATCAGTGCACATAACACCCAGTGCTCATTACATCAAGTGCCCCCCTTAATGCCCTTCACCCAATTACCTCATCCCCCACTAACCTCCCTTAACTTCCTTTTTTAAAAACATGATTTAGGAAGAAAAATTACAGTTCCTTTAAACTGCCATGAATTAAACCACCACGCTGATGGGGCTTCTTACCAAGCATCTATGCGAAATGACAGAATAAAGTACTCTGAATGTTATGATTAAGTTCTGCAATGAGTCTACAGACTATCTTCATTTTAAAGATGGGGACTCCTAGACTCAGAAAGTTAGGGAGACTCCTCAAGGATATATGGCTAAAATTTGGGGATCTAAACCCCACTGTTACCAGTGGCATTTATTAAAAAGAGGAGCAGAGTTTAGGATACTGGATACTGGTAAAGACCTATTCATCAGTATGAAGCCTTTTTGTAATAATGAAAGGACAAGCTCAGTACAGTTGCATTTTGGTCTCAAGTTGACAAGTTAAAATGGTTCAAAGCTTTACTTCAGCATTTACTGATTTTAACTTCTATATGCATAGCTCCTCAGAGCCTACAAAAATGATCACATTGTCTCATTATGACTCTATTACACACTTCATATTTTAATTGTTATTTATTAATTTATTCTATTTCTCACTTCAGATGAAACTTGAGGTGTTTTCTATCCTTGACACATAGCCCTCCATTGTTCCCTAATTGCTGTTACTCCCTTTGTTTGACTAGGTCTTAGCAACCTAACACGTTTACACATTCATGTACCAACCTTCCTCTATCTGCTGCTATGTAAGCCAAAAAACAAACAAAAAAGAAATCAGGACTATGTTGGGGTACACACAGAGATGCAAATTCCCCATAAAAGAGAAATGGGTTATTGGGTTGGGTTCCTCCAGACTCTCAAGGGCACCATCAACTCTTCCTGCAGTAAACACAAAGACAATCTATGAGACTTCAGCTCTGTCAGAGCAGGGCCTATTAGCACCTTTAAATAGTATAAGACATGTCAGCAGATTTTTCTGGTTCATATTTAGCGGCCTCTAGTCACAGGAGGAACAATCTTGGTCGACTTTCTTTTTTTTAAAATTTGCTCAGAAGAGTATGAGGTCTTTCCTTTTGTTCTCTATGAATGTAGACACGAGAGAGGAGGATGAAAAGTAGAAAATTAAAATCAGAGAAAATACTGAAGAGGGTTTCTCTCTTTTAAAAGATCCTACCAATGACTACTTTTTCCCCATTTAAAGGGAAAAAAGATGTCGTCCTCTATCTTTCACAGCCTCTCATGTAAAGTATTGCTTTCTATAGAAAAAGATGAAAGGAAAATATCAAGAAAAATTGGAGAGGTGTGTTACTTTGAAGGTGTCTTGTTTGGGATCAACACCACTAAGAACTTTGGCTGGTGCAGACCTTCAATTTCACCAAGCCGACCTAGAAACTTCAGAGATTGGACCACAAAGTCCACAGATCACAGAGGGACTTACCAATAGTCACATCAAAGGCTCAAATAAGTGTCCCAGTCCCATTCATTCTTTCCAAAACCTACCACTGCCTGAGTTGTAAACACAACTGATTAAAGAGTGCTAATACTCCCCTCCCTCCCAAGTACCCCTTCCAATTCAAGCCCCACTTTGTTCAATCACTTTTTCTCAGAAAACAAAAACAAACCCAGAAACCTTTCCTTGTCAGCCCAGACTCTGATCCTACTCAACTGATTTGCTTTTTTGTTGTTAATCAACTTTTTATTGTAGAATAATTTTACATCTATACAAAAACTAGGAAGATGATAGTTTCTATATAGTCCATATGTAGTCTCTACCATGATTGACATCATCCATCTGTATAGTAGACTTGTCACAATTACTGAGCCATCACTGATACATTATTAACTAAAATCAATTCTTTAATCAGATGCCCCTAGTTTTATTTTGTTTTTTTTACCTAATATTCCTTTTGTGCTCCAGGATCCAACCCAAGATACCATATTTAACAATGACTAATCAGGTCTCCCAAGGCTCCAACTGGCTGTGCCAGTTTATTAGACTTGCCTTGTTTCTAGAGGCCTTGATAGTATTGAGGACTAACGGTCAGGTATTTTGTACAATGTCCATCAGTTGAGACTTGCCTAATGAATGTTCTCGTGATTAGCCTGGGATTCCAGCATTCTGGGAGGAACATCACAGAGGTAAAGTGCTGCTCTCTTCGTATCGTATCAAGGGTACATAGCATCAAGATGACTTAGCACTTGTGGTGCTCATGTCCATCATCTGGCAGAGGTAATATTTTAAAAGCTTCTGTACACCAAAGTTACTACTTTTCCCTCTTTCCATACTGTTCTCTCTCAAGGACCACACTGGGTGCCACCCACCCGTAAGGTGGGGAGTTATGCCTCACCTCTTTGAGGATGGACCTCCTCCATAAGTCATCTGTGCACAGATGTGTCCCTGTCTCCCTGATCCGTTTTGTCAACCCTTTATTTATATCCATATCTACTCAAAGAATATCATTTTAGGCTTTGGGTCATGAGCGAATACTACATTACCTTTTGCTCAGAGCTCTTTCCGTCACTTCCTCTGTCCCTCTGACCCACCCACACCCATTATTGTGGTTTCACTTTCTTTCATTTTGCTCAGTGAGCAGTTTCTTGCTTCCTGGCGCCACACTGTGCTCCATGGCAGTGTATTTCTTGCCACCACCCTAATGAGCCTTTTTTTTTTGCAAGAAAGTCTGGCTCCTTTTATTGTGAAATGGTATTAGAGATCAAGATCCGGATGTTAGGTGTACTTGTATTTCCCAGAATGCCATTGCTTCTAGGCCTTCTCAGCTGACAGAACAATGGAAAATGTACGCCCTGTACCCCATGCATATACACGTTTCTGTAAATATCTCAATATGTAATCATCAGGATCTATACTATGCTAAATAGAGTTGGGCGTTCCCAATTCTGGTTAATCATCAAATGGATCATTCTAGCCTTCCCTCCTGGCTTATCTGTGACCTCCTATTCCAACAGTGAGAAATCCAGCTCCCATCATCCAGCATCCATTTACCTAATTGTTCAATTACAATATACATAGATGAAGGTTTCAGAATTGTTAACCCAGAACTCTGTGAAAAGTAATTTTATCAACTGGGGTACAGGATGCAGGTCCGGCTCATTTTGCCTTTAGTCTTACAAACTCCATTCATTTCCAAAGTTAATAAATACATTTTCTCTCAGCTCCCTTTAGTAAGACTGTTTCATACATGTGTAATATATAGCTAGATTCTTTTGTGACATTCTGTATGCCATCCTGCTATCCCCCAGACCTCCTAAGTGATTTTTTTTTAAATTTAGGTACATTAAGATCCACTCTTTGAGATGTAAAATACTGTGGGTTTTGACAAGCGCTAAGTGTCATATAATCACCATCACTGTATCATACAGAATAGTTTGACCTCTCCTCCAAAAAAATCCCCCCAAAAAACCTCCCTAAAAACCCTGTGTTTTATCTATTGAACCTCACCCTCAAACCTCTGGTAACCATGGATCTGCTTACATTCTCCATGGCTTTGTCTGTAGCAGAATTTCTTGTAAACGGATTCATATACTATGTAGTCTTTTCAGAAGGACTGCTTTCCTTAGCAATAGGCATTTAACATAGATCTACCTTTTTTTTTTTTTAATAGCTCATTCCTTTGTATTGCTGAAAAGTGTTCCATTCTACAGGTGTGCCATAATGTGTTTATTCATTCACCTCTGAAGGGCATCTTGTTTGTTTCCAGTTTTTGCCAATTACCAATAGAGCCCTTAGCACTGCTGTGCAGCTTTGTGGGGGTATAACTTCAAATCAGTCGGGTAAATGTGCAAGAGCAGGATTGCTGAGTTACACAGTAAAACACTTTTGAGCTTTGTAATAAAGTGGAAAACTGTCTTCCAAAGTGGCTGTAACATTTTATATTTTCATAAGCAGTAGGTGAGAGTTCCTGTTACTCCACATCTTCTGTGGTAATTGTAGTGCCCGTTTTTAGTCATTCTAATCTCATCACTGTTTTAATTTGCAATTCTGTTGACATATGATGTTGAATATCTTTTCATGTGCACATTTTTCTACCTCTGTATCTTTAGTGAGATATCTATTCAGATCATTTACTCATTTTTTAATTAACTTGTTTGTTTTCTTACTGTTGAGTTGTAAGGATTCTTTCTCTATAATGGATTCAAGTTCTTGATCAGATTTGGGTTTTCCATTATTCCAGTCTGCCGCTCATCTCTTCATTCTCTACACTGTATCTTTTGCAGAGAAGTTTTTAATTTTAGTAAAGTCAACTTACCAAATTTTCTTTCATGGATTATGCTTTTGTTATTGTTTTTACACACTTAACACCAAATCTAAAAACATATAGATTTTCTGCTGGTTTCTTCTAGAAATTTTATAGTTTTGCATGGTATATTTATGTTTATCATCCATTTTGAATTATTTTAAGTACAGGTGCAAGGTCTATGTTTAGGTTCAGATTTTTCTGGATATGAAAGTACCATTGTTCTAGCATCATTTGGTGACAAGACTATCCTTTCTTCATTGAACTGCCATTGTGACTCTGAAAGATTCACTGACTGAATTGCTATGGATTAGCTAACTGGTTTTTGTTTTTTGTTTTTTTTTATTGTTACTAAATTTTTTTTTCCCAGTGTTTCAAGATTCATTCCCCATTCCCCACACCCAGTGCTCCACGCTTTAGGTGTCCCCAGTACCCACCACCAGGCTCTCCCATCCCTCCACCCCCCTCCCTCCAAGTCCCTCAGTTTGTTTCTGTGTTCAAAATCTCTGTTGTTTCGCTTCCCTCCCTAGATTACCCTAGTTCCCATTTGCTTTCCTTCTGCCACTGTCCTCCAGTTTGCCCCTCATGCACCGCAAGTAAGTGAGACCATG